>APFE031440780.1:58251-70418 GCA_000404065.3 Pinus taeda
ACACTTTATTTATACATAGGCAGTTTTATGATATATATACAAATTCAAATTTCTAATGTTTGTTTAATTTGATGGATGATTGATATGCCAATCTAATGCTTGATTAGCGATAGAGTCCGCTAATGAATTCTCAGATTGTGGAATGTGCACAAATGTAATATAAACAAATCATCATTGCAACACTCTCACTCTCAAAAATTGGTGATATAAATAAGGATCACAAACCTAATAAATGTTATTTAATTGTGACACTAGCAGTTGTGAGTCAAGATAAACTACCAACGAATCAATTCCATAAGTAATTGCTTCAGATAGTAAATTAATAATGGCAGTATATTTTGTAATGTTATTTGAAGCAGGACCAATACATACTCCCCTTGACACCATCAACTATCCAGATGGATAATAAATCACCCAAGCTGCGGAAGCAAGATTCAGAGTGTGTCGACTAGCACCATCGGCGAATCCGAAATGTATCAAGTCATCCATCAACACCTACCAAAGCAAATAAAAAAATGCCGATATCACAAATGCCTGACAAATATGTACAAAAAATACAATATATACAAACAAGAAATTGCTCGGCTGGAACCTAAGCAAAATACTTCTTAAGGTAGATCCCATCTGGGGGCTCCACCATCTTATTCCTAGAGATGTTTATAGGTACAGTTCTTGAGATAACCAACATATCACCTTTGGTAGATAATTGTGCTAGAGCCAAAGGGTTAGAAACTGTACAAACATCGCTAGTAAGAAAATTGGAGAACCTAGATTTGACTTCATGAAAAGAAGGACGAAAATATGAATGATGATGTAAACCTTCCCTTGGTCAATCTACAGCCGTCATTGCTTCAAAAATTTCTTCGTCAGATGGTAAAACTGTATCTAAGAATTCTAGAGTAGAATTAGAGTCAAGGGTCCAAGCTTGAGACACATCACCATCTAACTCATCCTCTGAAAAAAGAGTGGGATGGTTGTCAGTAGAGTTAACAATAGATCGATAGCTAAGTTCTTCTGTAGACATGGGAAATGCCATTCCACCAACCTGCCCTCCATCTAATGTGGTCGTAGATGAAGGCAAGGTCTAAGGATCTGAAAAATAATGAGTTTGAAAGAACTCTTTCCGTAAAGGCCCCTTGGTGGATGAAATTGCATTGATTCTAGCTATAGGAGGGGGAAGATCAAATACACCCATCAAGGAAGAGTACATCCCAACTCCTAAATTCTCTATAGGTTGATGGGGATTATCCACCAATGGAACGGTAGAATCTGAAGTTGCATGAGAGTCACTCGGAGAATAATCTAATTGTTCAATTTTAACAATTCTCCCCTCATGAGGAACATAGAGGATGTGGAATAGAGATGAAACTATGGCATCCATCTCATAATCCAATTATTTCCTAACATGAGTTTGTAATCTAGGCTAGCATCAATGATTTCTACCTCAATATTGACGACCTTTCCTCCAACACATATAGGAAAGTTCGCGATAATTTCGTGTGGACTATGGGAATGTCCATCAAATGTTGTTAAGAGAGTTGGTGAAGGAACAATTGAAGGTGATCCAATGGCCCACCAACATGACATAGACATTACGTATGTGGAAGCTCCCTCATCTATAATTGTCTGAAAAATATTAGTTTTTTGGTAAGTAGACTTTATTTGGAAAGCCATATGGTGAGGAAGTCTCTTTTGAAATTCAACATATCAAAAGTGAGCACTAAAGAATTCTTTGGATCCACTGCCCCGATTGCTGAAAGCAAAGAATTTCTCTAAGTAGGACATGACTGGAGTACCTCCAATGTAGACATAACACAAGTAGCTTAAGCCAAATCTTATACAATCGAGTAGTTCTGGGCTGCCCTAGCATTAGGGTTAATAGTCGAGCACTTTGCAGAACCTTTCGGTATCCAAGGTATAGACTCAACAGAGGGTCGCACAATATGAAGTGGGTTTGTGGTTTCAAGAAAAAAATTACCATTAGATGTTTCTGTTTCACCATAATCATGTGCTCGTGTGGCTACGTCGACATGAGAGTTCATCATATAAACATTTGAGGAATTTTCCCCTTCCTAGTTGACACCTGTGAAGGTACCAGCATTCGAGCTCGCGCCAGCAAGTAGTTGCTACCCTTGGGGAAAAGGGTTAGTCAGGACAGCTTGGGAGCTAGATGACCCTTTCTGCACTAACAAGCATTGGGCATCTTGAATCTTGGGGCAGAGGTGAGTCAAATGATCTCCATTATAGAACTTGCATGGAAATTTAACCTTCTTTTTGGAATCTTTTATACCCTCACCGACACCGTTTCTGGGCTTATTTGCATTAGCCTTCCCTTCCTGGTCCTTCTTCTTACCTTGTCCCTTCTTCTTCCCATTAGATTGTTGATTTCCTTTGGGGTTAGAAGTCTAGACGGTGTTTATGGAGGTAGGTTGGGAAGGTGAAGGTGTAGACGGTGCTACTTGGTTGGAAGAAGCAGTTTGTAGAGACAACCGTTGCAATTGGTTCAAAAGGTTCACCGTATTTGCATTAACTGATCCAACTATACCATCGACGTGAGGGCTTGGGTAAATCTACCTTGGATCTAGCAGTGTCAGGTAGGATTTTCTAAAGAGTTCGAGACTAAGAATATATTAGTTCTAATTGTTGGGCTCAAAAAATAGCCTGCTCTTCCGAATAAGCATCGGAAAGAGAAACATCCTTTGATATGTCGGGTTGTAATGATTTGAGAAACAATTCAAGACGAAATTCTGGTGGAATTTCGGCTTTTATAAGCCTCTTTCTCCATCTCCATTCTTGGATATGATCCAAAATATGAGTTGTTGTGTCTTGATGAAAAATAGCCAGAAGCTCGGTTCTGGCTTCATAGCGAATAGGCAATGTTAGTGTCAGTGTCTTCACACTTCCGTCAGTGATCAAATTGCTATTTTGCATTCATGTTATGTGTTTCATTCAATCAATTTCATTCCATTAGGTCATTGATCAACTGATGGTAGTGGTTTCATTTCAGTTTCCCTCATGTCATATACTTGATGACTTGTTCAAACATCTTTTCATTCATTCATAGTCCTTCTAGTTCATTTGATTTTTAACCAGCCCTAGGGTTTAGTTTCATTAGGTATTAGGGTTTGTCATCATGGTCATTCAAAAAAATAAAGTTGTCAGCAGACACATGAGGAGGTTAATAACAATCAGAAAATTCAAAAATTGTTAATTTGTAAGCTTAATGAAGTTCTAACCTCAAAACTTGCTTTGAGGTAAAACAGAGCATTGGTATTTTTCCTGTAATTTTATGTAATTTTATGGTTTCTATATGTAATAAATGATCACATGATTCTCTTGGTCACTTGATGACATTGCCAAGCACCTGCCACTGCAACAATCAAGTCATCTTGAGCACCAATCCGCCTGCAAAAGCAAAAGAAAACAAACCCTAATTTCCTCTCCCACTGA
Source organism: Pinus taeda (assembly GCA_000404065.3). Taxonomy (NCBI): domain Eukaryota; kingdom Viridiplantae; phylum Streptophyta; class Pinopsida; order Pinales; family Pinaceae; genus Pinus; species Pinus taeda. Next base: position 61,702 of record APFE031440780.1, read on the forward strand.
GCTAGGGTTGGCTATGGGATCAGAGATATCTAAGAAGAGGATGCATAAGGGATATCAGAAGATATGAGGCCATTTCATATCATCGAACATCAGATCTCCACCATTTGTCGAGAAGTCATTCCAAGGAACAAGCCATTCATCACGCATAAGGGATGGTTTTTCTTCAAATTGTGTTTCTGAGCAAGAAAAGATGAATTTGGAAAACATCAGAGAGGTTTTTATCGCTTAGTGGCCCAAGAAGAAAATCCTCTTTTAGTTTTTACACAGCTATCATGGTTATAGAGAAATGTCAAAAATATAGTTGCCTCAGGAGAGTTAACACACCTCTTGAGCGACCTTGGGCAAATCAATATTTCTCCTAGCTTGGTTGGTCAAATGACTTGCCGAATGCATAAAATGATAACTAGACGCAAAGAGATTTCCAATGAGATATCATGAGCTCAATTTGGAGCTTCAAAAGTTAACTGCAACAACATTCTGCATTTAGGCAGCCTCATTCCGCACATTTTGACCAATCTTGGGAGAGTGGACTTTTGATAGGGAAAATGACCTCCAAATTGGAAAATTCAAGATGTTCTGTAAAGCGGACTCAATAAGCATTCCAACGCGCTATCACATGCCCAATTTGGACACCAGAAAGGCCTCCAAAACTAGCCCTAAAAAAGCGCTGCGCATTAAATTTTTGGCGATGCGCATTAAACTGATTTTCCCAGTTTTGCCTAAATTTCCAAATTTTTCCCAGTTTTCTTGGGAGATCACTTTTTCCTTATTTCTTGGTAAATGTAAGCATTTTAAATGATGAATTCAATGTAAATATTGATGAAAATCACTTCATAGGGTAGATACATCAAGTTCCAAGTGGTTTTGAGCTATAATGAATTGGTTTCCTTGGTTTTAGAGGCAAGCTATTCCACTGCCTATATTCTTGTTCGTAGTTTAGATATGGTTGAAACCACCCCTATTCTCATGGATTCGACCCTGATAGCTAGCATGAGTGGTTTCCTTGCTTATATTATTTAATTTCTTAGTCATTTGAAAAGGTTGGACTTTGGTGGAAGTGGTGGCACTCATTGAACATTTGTATCAACAGTTTGGCAAGAATAAAACCAGGTTTCATAGCTATTTTTGTGGAATTCTTGTGACAGTGAGTTTATGTATTGTTTCTTCTTTGTATTGAGTTTTTATTATGTTTTATATGTATCCAAATCTATCTTTCTCTTCTAAAACTAAATTAATCAAGGTGAATGGACAAAATACACTTATGTGCTTTGTTTTGAGAATGCATTTGGCTTTCAATGTTTTCAACTGTTTGAAGAGGATTCATAGTTTCTTTATGCTCTCCTCAACTCCCCAGTTGTCTTAATCTACCATCTCAATCCATTTCGAGTACATAAACCCTTGTCTACCTCGCCCCACAGAACATAACTGTATCCCTGAGTTGATTTCCCAGACCCATCTACCTTCTCCAATTGATCCAGCAACCAAAACCTAAAAATCAAACCATAGATCCTAATCTACTATACCTAGCCAAAAATCAGCATTCATTTCACTCATCTCAAGATATAATTGCAACTATCCTCACTAAGATTGATAAGGAGAGATCCCTCTCTTGACCTGGTAGGGCTAGCTACCAGGTTAAGCATGGTTTGATGTTACCCTAGACCTGCCTTACTTCAGCTTGAGATCGATCTAGGCTTTAACATAATGGCGACCATACTGGGGATCGTAGCATTATGTTTCTCAGAAATTGTATCAAGTTCAGATCTGATTGTTGATGGTGGACAACGATTAGACATCGAAAGGCTGAAATCATTCACCTGGCGACTCCAAATCAGTTTCAAGATTAGATCCAAGAACTCCACTGGAGAATGAACCTGACCAGCAAAAACATGGAAGGACAATATGGAAATATCAGGTATTCAAGTTAAAATTTCATCCAAGACATTATGTTCTTTGTTATAAATTATTTCTTCTCATTTCTCGAGAATGTCAAGAAGGTTTTACAAAGTATATTGTGTTTGAGAAAAGATCCAAGACCTGCATTTGATTCCTTCCCTTTGAAGATTATAAATACCAAATATTCGCATGCCTTTGATCTTGATCAAGACCTTTTTTCTGAATCTTGTGATGACCATTTTAAAATTGATGAGCCTCAAGAGACCAAGATTGATTTTACAGCTTTTGTATATACTCCTATAGCTTGTAAAATTCCAGATAGATACAAGCCTCTAATTTTACCTCCTATATCCCATGCTTTCCGTAATAATCATTTCCTATATCTACCAAGATTTGATGGTGAGTGTGACAATATCACTGCCGAGAGACATGTACTAAATTTTGAGTCCTTTCTTGACCTTTTTGAAGTTGATGAAGAAGATGTCAGTATTAGGCTTTTTTCTCTTTATTTGCAAGGCAAATTCAAGAGTTGGTTCAAAACCCTACCTGATGTGAGCATCTCAGATTTCCAGTAGTTCATCAAAGTTTTCCTCGATAGGTGGGTGGTTAGACATAACCCTTTCTTGATTATATAAGAGCATACCAGCTGAAAAGATAGCCATGGGAGATAGTACAACAATTTTCTACCAGATTTAACCAAGTTTATTGTTCAATGCCTATTACTATAAGACCTCCTCTTGGATCCGCTCTTGCACTACCCGAAATCCTTTGATCCGGAAATGGAGTTTCAGTCGAGGGAAAGGAACCTTGCAACTCTTGAAGAGATGCAAAACAGTGTAGTAGATGTAGAGGCTCATTTGCTGATCAGAAGGGTAAAGTTGAAGGAAGAAGAGATGAAGAACATATACCTAGAGGAATCGACATCTTTAGAGGTAAAGTTCGACATTTTGGTAAGTGCAGTGGAAGAGATGATGCAAAATATCACCACAAGGAATCAGTATGATGTTCAAGATCGCGGCTCACTGATTGAAAAAGAACAAGTTGCTGATCCAAAACATCTTCTTTCTTATCCCAGTGGTCATAGATCTGATAATTATTGTTTTATAGATCATCTTGGAGAAGAGATATCTGTTGATATGACATGTATGCTTGATGATGTGTTTTATACTGATGAATTCCCTAAGTTTGATTAGTATGATGATGATTATGTTCTCCAAACATAAGCTAGTCCTGCAGACAAATCAATAGCTAGTTTGTGGAAGGATGAAGTTCACTTTCAGCAGTTCGAGTACAGTGATCAGCCGATACATATCAGCTATGGAAGTGAGGAGGAAAGTGTAGCAAATTTTGAATTATGTGAAGGATATTTGCCTTTTTGTTTTTCTTCATTTTAGTTTATCAAAGACAACTTTCATGCAATCAGAAATCAACTGTCGACAAGTTTTGATCTGGACCATCTTGAGGGCAATGAAATCCTTTTTCAAGACTTCTCGTATATATATTTGTAGCCACCAAATGCCATTGAATGTCAGGTTGCAAATGAAGACTTGGAAGCTAGAACATATGATCAAATGATGCAAGATGATTTTGTACCTTTCTATTTCGAATCATTTCAGTTTTTGAAGGGAAATTTTCATAGTATATCTTCAAATGAGCAGCCTGTAGAAAATCATGCAATCTCATTAGAACCAATAGAAAATTGGTTACGACAGTCTTTTCAAGTTTTTCATGATCCAATAGTTGATGTGTTGGATGATGTCTACAATCAATGTCCTTCTCCACTAGATAACTGTGAGATTAAAACAAGTATTCATACAAACTTGATCCGGCAGTCGGTTTCTTTGTCATTTTCAGTAGGAGTCTTGTCACAAAGCTCAAACAAAAGTTTGCATTCATGGTATGAGGAGAAGCAAAGTAATCCATTGGATGAGCTAAGTCCCAACACGCATGAATTTCAAGATCCTTATGCAGTATTTTTGGAGCTACATAGAGAATACATATTATTCAATGGATCTGTTTACAAGTTTTCATGGGAGTTGCCTTTCATTAGTTCTCCCTTGTTGTTCATAAACAAGCACTTGCAGAGAATTCAAACAACAACCAGAATGCTTACTTGGTTGCATTGGTTGTTTCATTTCACTTGATTAGGTGATGAATGGAATAGTTAGAGTAGATTTTATTGAATAAGCTCTATTTTGAGCATATTTTCCAATTTGTTAGTTGTGTTTTAGTCTTGAGCCATTTTTTGTTTCAGTCAGTTTCGGCTGAGTGTCTAGTTTCAAATTTTGAGAGTCTTGTTTCAGTCTTGAGTTTGTTAGTTCTCAGACATTTCAGTTATGAGTTTTGAGTATCGAGTCTTGTGTTTTTGTTGCCAATATATTGATTCCATAGTGCCCAATGGATAAGGCACTGGTCTACTCTCCCAAAGATCTGTGGTTCTTGGTACCTCCAAGGAGTTACCATCCCCATTGGAGCCAATGTTAGTGTCAGTGTCTTCACACTTTTGTCAGTGATCAAATTTCTCTTTTGCATTCATGTTAGGTGTCTCATTCGATCAACTGCATTCCATTAGGTCATGGATCAACTGATGGTAGTGGTTTCATTTCAGTTTCCCTCATGTCATATACCTGCTAACTTGTTCAAACATCTCTTCAATCATTCATATTCCTTTCAGTTCATTTCATTTTTAACCAACCCTAGGGTTTAGTTTCATTAGGTCTTAGGGTTTTTCATCATGGTCATTCAGAATAAATAAAGTGGTCAGTAGACACATGAGCTGGTTAGCAACGATCAAAAAAGTAAAAAATTGTTAATTTGTAAGCTTGATGAAGTTCTAACCTAAAACAAAGCATTGGCATTTTTCATGTAATTTGATTTAATTTTATGGTTTCTATATGTAATAAATGATCACATGCTGCTCCTGGTCACCTGATGACATTTTCGAGCAGCTGCCACTGCAAAAATCAAGTCATCTTGAGCACCAAACCACCTGCAAAAGAAAAAGAGAACAAACCCTAATTTCCTCTCCCACTGAGCTAGGGTTGGCTATGGGATCAGAGATATCTGAGAAAAGGAGGTATAAGTGATATCAGAAGATATGAGGCCATTTCATATCATCGAACATCAGATCTCCACCATTTGTCGAGAAGTCATTCTAAGGAACAAGCCATTCATCACACATAAGGGATGGTTTTTCTTCAAACGGTGTTTCTGAGCAAGAAAAGACGAATTTGGAAAAAGTTAGAGGTTTTTGTCCCTGACCCAAGAAGAAAAGTATCTTTCAGTTTTTACACAGTATCATGGTTTTAGACAAATGTCAAAAATACAGTTGCCTCAGGAGAGCTAATGCACCTCTTGAGTGACCTTGGGAAAATCAAGCTTTCTCCTAGCCTGGTTGGCCAAATGACTTGGTGGATGAGTAAAATGATACCTAGACACAAATATATTTCCAATGAGCTATCATGATCTCAATTTGGAGTTGATTAAGACCTTTAAAAGTTGACTGCAACAGCACTCTGCATTTAGGCAGCTTCATTTTGCACATTTTGACTAGTCTTGGGAGATTGGACTTTTGACAGGGCAAATGACCTCCAAATTGGAAAATTCAAGATGTTCTGGAAATTAAACTCGATAAGATTTCCAACGAGCTATCACATGCCCAATATTGACATCGGGAAGACCTCCAAAACTATCCCTAAAAAAGAGTTGTGCATTAAATTTTTGGCGCTACGCATTAAACTGATTTTGCTAGTTTTGCCTAAATTTCTAGATTTTTCCAAGTTTTCTTGGGAGATCACTTTTTCCTCATTTCTTGGTAAATTTAAGCATGTTAAATGATGACTTCGATGTAAATATGGATGAAAATCACTTCACAGGGTAGATACATCAAGTTCCAAGTGGTTTTGAGTTGTAATGAATTGGTTTCCTTGGTTTTAGAGGCAAGCTATTCCACTGCCTATATTCTTGTTCTTAGTTTAGATATGGTTGAAACCACCCCTCTTCTCATGGATTCAACCCTTATAGCTAGCATGAGTGGTTTCCTTGCCTATAGTATTTAATTTCTTAGTCATTTGAAAAGGTTGGACTTTGGTGGAAGTGGTGGCACTCATTGAACATTTGTATCAACAGTTTGGCAAGGAATAAAACCAAGTTTCACAGTTATTTTTGTGGGATTCTTGTGGCAGTGAGTTTATGTATTGTTTCTTCTTTGTAATGAGTTTTTTTTTTTTAATGTATGAAAATCTATCTTTCTCTTCTAAAGCTAAATGAATCAAGGTGAATGGACAAAATACACTGTTGTGCTTTGTCTTGGGAATGCATTTGGTTTTCAATGTTTTCAATTGTTTGAAGAGGATTCATAGTTTCTTTAAGCCCTCCTCAACTCCTCAGCTGTCTTAATCTACCATCTCAATCCATTTCAAGTACATAAACCCTTGTCTACCTCGCCCCACAGAACATGACTGTATCCTTGAGTTGATTTCCCGGACCCATCTGCCTTCTCCAATTGATCCAGTAACCAAAAACCTAAAAATCAAATCGAAGATCCTAATCTACTATACCTAGCCTAAAATCATCATTCATTTCAATCATCTCAAGATATAATTACAACTATCCTTACTAAGATTGATAAGGAGAGAGCCCTCTCCCAACCTGGTAGGGCTAGCTACCAGATTAAGCATGGTTTGCAGTTATCCTAGGATTGCCTCCCTTCAACCTGAGGTCGATCTAGGCTCTAATAGGAAACTGAAAATGGTTCAAGAAAATATTAGGATCAGTGAAAGAAGTAAGGGTGCCCCTTGGGCAACTCTATATACCATTTGGCCACATTCCCGGTTAGGGTGCGCTAAAATAACCTCAACCTAATCGAATCATCTATTAGGGAGTTGGATAAGCACCATAAGTGGAATGTGGTCACATGGTCTCTTGGATCTTAACCATTCTTCCCTTCAAATTTTGGAATATTCAATGGAAGTTTAGTTGGGACTGGAGACCAAGCTAGATTGTACCTAATTGGATCATTCGTCAATTTAGTCAAGTCTAGCAAATTAAATGTGGCCAAAGAAGGAAGTCGTGGAGGACCTTGGGAATTCCATCCGGAATGGGCAGGGTTCCTATAGGTCTTAGAAGAATGACCTGGATTTTGGAAGGCACCAGGTTGCCTAAAGTAACTCGTAGAGCCTACTAAACCAAAGGGTGATCCTTGTGGTCCAGAAAAATTTGGAGTTTGACTAACTCTTGTCAAAAATCATCTGTAACTAGTGAAGTTACCCCCTAACGAAGTATTGAAAGGAGATGACAGCCCTTGATAAGGGTTCCAAGCATTAGAAAAGTGTTGACACCTAATCCTCAGTGATTGGGGGAACTGAATGTGAACAGTCATCGAGAAGATGAACTGAACAATCACATTCATGTATATAATAAAAAGCTGGCTAAATGAATAAATGAATCAATTTTCTGGAGTTACTCCTGACCTGACATGGTATCAGAGCACAGGTCCCAGGTTCCTTTTTTAAGCGTCCCTTGTAACTCCTGTCCACTGCCTGCCTTCTGCTCCTCTGTCCCACACCTGAAGGAAATGCCTGCCTGCCTGAAGCTGCATACCTAATTTCTGAAAGAACGCCTGCCTGCCTGAAGCTGCATACCTAATTTCTGAAAGAACGCCTGCCTGCCTGAAGCTGCATACCTAATTTCTGAAAGAGTGTAACGCGTACCTAAAGGTAACGCTCTTGTATCATCAAAAATGATGTAAACTATATTCAGATGGGTTGACAAGGTATGTCGCTATTTTGCCCGTTTGTAACAATTCATCCATTCATTGGTACTGAATTTCTTGGATCCGAATTTTTTTTGCTAACACATTGAATTCGAGCCGGGTAGCTATAGGCTTGAATCCTCTGCTGGCGCCGTCTGCTGCCCCTTCTATTAGCCTGTTACGCCGCGCCCGTGTGGATTCGAAGAGCCTTCTCACCACCTGTGAAGCCGCTCTTCCTCGAACTTGGTAACTCGAACTTGGTATCTGTCCAAAGTCTTGCAACCCCACTGCATTGCACCGATTCGTCCTATATGCAGATATTTCTACGTATCTATCTAACTACGAAAGGAATTCGTCTATGATTGTAATCTACTATTCGAGGAATATGATATAGACAGGGAGCGCAGAAGGTAATCGGTAGTGTATATGTTCAGGCTGAGGTTTCGTTGATATTCAGATTTGAATATATTAAAGCATCATTTTAATTGTAAAAGTGGGTTAACAGTAACTCGAACTCGGTAAAGCATCATTTTAATTGTAAAAGTGGGTTAACAGTAACTCGAACTCGGTAAAGCATCATATGAGTACTTAAACTGTGTTACAAAAACTACATTCACGCCATCCCGAATGTAACTCGAACTCGGTGGTATCAGAATTTTAAAAGAAAACGGTGGTGTTTGATATCAATTGGTGTTGCTGGTAGAAACTTCTTTTTTAAATCAGTTATGGTATGCTATGAGAATACTCAGTTTGAAAAGCTTGTGATTGAAACGCTGTACATGTTAAATGCGCAGTTTCATTTATATAAATTTTGAAAACTGTAAAGAGATATATATTTAAATGGTATAGCAGCAGAAGCAGAAGTTTCTCATACTGAGGATAGCAGCAGAAAATTTGACCATATAGCAGCAGTTTATTTTTTTTCATAAGAGTTTTTTTTTGCCATCAGAAGTATTAGTCTATCAGCAAAAGTTTTTTATATCAGCAGAAGTAATTTTTACAGAATGCATTCAATCATCTCTATGATAGGAATAGTTCTCACTGGCAAGGAGAACTATCCTGACTGGTC
>APFE031440806.1:4388-36596 GCA_000404065.3 Pinus taeda
TTAGTTGAAAAAAATACAATAACCCACCGCCATTACAATTGGAAACTCAAGCTCCTGTATCCAGTGTGCTTGATTGTGTACTACCCACTTAGCCATGGAGGCCATGAAAATCAGATAATCCTAAACCACCACCATTGCAAGCTTCCTGTATCCACTGTGCCTGCCTGTGCACTTTGCCAGGTGCATAGTTTATTTGGGCTTTTCATTGGGGTGAGATTTTGAGTACAAATATATTCAATTCTGTGAGAGGAATTTGGTGCACATTAATTTTCACATGCTTGCTAGGAAGGATGACCACAGAAAAATGCAAGGGCACCAACCGATGGAGCATTGATGTAAGTAGTAGGCTCATACTACCTAAAGTATGTTGCCACATTTGCTTTATCCTCCTTTTCAACTGAAAACATTTCCCAATGCTCCTTTGGTGTGGTGCCATTGCTTTCTGCAATAAATGAATTATCCCTGCCTATTTTAACAACAAAAAATATAATTGCAAGTGAATCTCATTTTCGTGTCAGATCAACAACCTTTTTCTCGAACTTCTTGTTCCTACTTGCTGAAAGAAAACTGTGTTTTTTGTTATCAACCTTGAATATTTCTTTCATGTTTTCTGTTGCATTATTATGGCAATCTGGGCTCTATGTCAAATGAAGTGACGAGACTGTCATAAGATTAGGCTAGTAATGCAAGCAAGGCGATGACTGCATGTACATTTTGAATTGGTGCCTCAACAGGTGCTAGCATCTCTAACATTTTTTTGAAGTGATTGATGTTGTTGGCCACATCTTATGTTGTCATCTTTATTTGTGAAAACTTCCTCAGCTATATCTTAGGATGACAGCTTGATATTCATAAATGTTAAACAGCTTGAATTTCAATTGATTGTTGTGTTTGGCTACATATTAGGAGCCTCCTCTTTATTTGGTGAAGTTCCCTCAGATAAATCTCATAGTTATAGCTTTATTTTCACACACGTGTGCCCCATTTTTATTTTGGTGTTTTGGCACTGCTGATGTGAGTCATTTGATCATTGATGCTCAAAATGCTACAAGTAAGAGTCATGTGATTATTAGTTTCCCATTTGTTGATTCTAGCAGTTCATATGGTATGTTTGACTTCATCTTCTTCCAGAATGCTAAATGATCTTGTTCAATAATGGAATTCCCATTTGCATCTTCCAGATGAAATCCCATGCTGTTAAATTTTACTACCAGATCTGTTTTAGACAAAGAAGAAAGTCAAGCTAGCTACAGCCATGGTTTTGGTGTACTTTGAGACTTATAATTTGCATGGGTGTTTGTTGTATTGCTTTTTCTTTTTCAAATAGGTAACCAACCTGAAAATTAAAGTCTGGCCTTCCTTATGAACAGACCATTAGCTTTGGTATCAAATATTGGGAAAAATTGCCGTGATCAAAGAGAGATATTGAGCTTGTGTTTGCAACACTAGAGTGCTCAGCAATTGGAATAAAATTTATTGATTAAGGCATGAATGTACAACAAATAAAAGACATACCATCCACTGAAATATTTTAATTTTAGGAGAAAGAATGATGTATTCACAGTGGACAAATATTAGAGAGTAAAATATACGATAGAGAATTGCAGTGCTTTGGAAATAAAATGCATGAGTCAACCTTACATTATCTGGAATTCTCCCACACTTACAGAGTGTGACTACAATTTATCTATTCAAGTTGTTGCCTGATTATCATGATGTCTTCTCTATTGCATTCTCCTCTGTCTGTTTTTTTTGTGACAATTTTTGTTGCCTCATTATATATTTTTTTATTATTTAATTAAATGTATTCAATACTTCTCTATAGATAAAGGCTAAAATGTTTTTTTCTTCCTAAAGGGCTATTCATAAAGCAAGGGTCAGTTAAACTTCCTAAAGTACTATCCAGCTGTCCTTACATAAACAGTAAGACAAAACCTTGCTTTCTAGGAGATGCAGGTCCAGAGGATATGTGAAGATTAACAAAAAATCTAACATTCATTATATTTATCTTGCATGTTTTAGTTGATGTATTTCCTACATTTGCTATCCTTGATAAACATGATTATTTGTTTGCCTCTTGTTAGCAAGGGGTAATTCGGGGATAATTGCTGCACAAGGCCTTGGGCTAACTTGGAATGTGTGTTACTCAATTTAAAATTTTGCTATTGTTAACTCAATGTAGCTTAGTGTTACTGCCACCTGATTCAAGAAAAAAACAAAGTTGGATAAATAAGCTTAGAGTGTATTTTCTGAAGATCCAAGGCTCAAATTATTTGTTGAAGCCTGAATTTTATATTACCATGTATTGACTGAAAATCTAGAAATATATGGTAGTATTTTTTTCCTTCAGCTTTATTGTGTTATCAAAAAGCCCTATTTCTTTTCAAACTTGTATGGATGTCTGGGGCTTGGCATGGTTTTTTGGCTGGATGTTTACCTAGCAGCTGTGTGAAGGCAAAACACTCTTCTGCTTTATATTTGTTGTAACTTGTTTTATGGTCCATCTATAGGCTGCAATAGTCAGTGCACAAAAAATCTGGAAACAAGTCAATTATTTACACAACAGAAACTTGAACAACAAAGATGATGCCATAATGCCACTACACAACATATTCCCAAGAGCCAGTAAGACATGTTTCCTTTCTAATTTATGGCAAACTATACTTTAGGAATTATTGAAACTGTAGAAAAACTTTGGAACGTTAAGAAGGCATCAACAGTTAAATAAGCCACCTTGATGCAATACATGAGCTTCCAGTGTGTTGGCAGTTTGACTTCTATTAATCCTCCAGAAAAAACACCTTCGATGCTATTTATGAGCTTCCAGTGGTGGTTGGCAGTTTGACTTCTATATTATCATTCTCCAACAAATGTGAATTAGTGATTCAGACCTTGATTCCATGTTGACCCATTTCAATTCCCAAATAAAAATGTATTACAAATCCTGGTAGCCCAAATTAACTTAGGCATTGTTTACGAAGGTACCATGCGATGATTGTGAATCCAACCTCCACTTCAATGACTTATTCCTTTGTGAGGTCCCAACATGAATCCTAGACTGCTCTCTTTTTCCAAGGTAATGGTTATCAGAGTCTAGTGACTATTAGTAATACAAAGTGTTGGAATTGATATTATTCCCTTGAGAGGTCCCGGCATGAATCCTGGACCATTTATCTTCCTCCATGGTAATGATTATCAGACATGTGGATTGTCAACCGAACAGTAAAGTTTACAAATCACAATTGTTGACAGAATGTAATCCAATTCAAAATGTGATGCAAGCCCTGGAAGTGTTTTACAAAACCAAAATTCTATACAGGGTATGATCTCTATAACTAAATCCTAATCACAACATAAATTTTGAGCTCAGTTAAGATCAGTGAAGAATCTATCAATATTTTAACTGGAAACAAATTTTGTTTTTGGTTGTGAGGATTGCCCGTGAACCAGTGAGACTGCTGTATCATTTTGCATACCATAAAAACCCTATTTACATTGATTCTGCTGTCAGAGGACAACATCTCATGCGTGACAGATCATTCTCAAGACTCGTACTAGTACTGCAGCTAGTAGGAAGGGTTGGTCTGCGAAGGCATGAAGTGCAGTGGATAATCCCTGTATATAAAATGACCCTATATATGAGCCTTCTCTGTTTACACTACAGACAAATTTACTTTGACATAGAGGCCTAAGGAATCAGGATCTACAAAACTGAATTGTGTTAACATTGCACAAAGGTTTAAAGACCTTTTTCCTTCAAAAATAAGATTAAGGAACAACTCCTAACTCTGTTAACATTGTACACAGGTTTGAAAATCATTTTAATGTCTAGCTTTACCACTATGACCGTTGTGAGTATTTAACCCTATTTTAGGACTTTTATTAATAAGGTCAATATAATTCTTGGCTACAGTTTATATGTAGTTTTGCTTAGACAATTGGACAATTATTATTGACTAATTTTAGGCTTTTCTAAGCCATATGAGGTCAGAAGAGATCGCCTATTTCACTTCAAATACCTAACTACGCATAGTAAATTTGCACAAAATCTGGGACCTGTACAAAGTTAAAACATACCTGGGGCTGATATTGGCACCTGGGAAACCGTGTCTGAAACCCTATGATAGACTATAAAACACTAACCCTTTACAAATCTGGTTCCTCTACAATGGCTAGGTTAGGGTTGCATTACAATTGAGAAACCCATACATTTTGAGCTTTTGATTTTGATTTTGTGCTGCAAAGATCAGGGCTCAAAAATAACTCTGTGAATATTAGGCACCAACGTTCTGAGCATGCCTTGTGAGGTTTGCAATGGCCACCCACTGTGGTTCATAATTACGAGGTTTTGTTGGACTTTGCTCAAGTTTTGCTGGACCTGAACCTTTGGACCAGCTCAACCGGTATGGAAAAATGGGCAATTGAAAATGAAGATTCATGCTTCGATTTCTACAATCTTATATGCATCTAGTTAAAAACCGGCCAGAAATTTTTTAAACTGCGTGAAAATCAAGCAACTTAGAAATTTGCAAATATGTTTTTCAAACATTTACCATTTTTTTGTTCCATCATTTATTTTGATTTTGCCCCAGGGAGAAGATTCTCCTTGCTTAAATGTAACTCTTGGAGAATTAGGTGGGTTAGGAGGTCTGCACTGGACATTGCTTTAGTGTTTGTAGCCAAAGGGCAGGTTGTTAGTTAAAAACCTCTACAGATCCGCATGCCAATCAAACTGTATAAAGAAAACCAGAAACTGAAATAGTTAAGTGGCACACATTATCAAAAAACAAATATCACAAATAAAACGTATAGCTACACAAATTCATTGTGCCAAAAGCCCACCGAGTCCACATCTTTGAAAAGAGAATTAATAGTGCAAACTTAAATTGCATAAAAGTATTAAATACAAAACAATACTCTAAATTTAAAGAAAGGAAAATCATTGTGCCAAAAGCCCACCCAATCCCACATCATTTAAAAGAGAATTAATAGTGCGAACTTAAATTGCATTAAAGTATTAAATACAAAACAATACTCTGAAGTTAAAGAAAGGATTCACTGGAATTTAGTATTGGAAAAACGCATTAGTATTGTAAACAGACATTGTGAAAATTGGATAGAAAATCCCTACTGGAAATTCAGTTTCCAAAGTTAAAGAAAGGATTCATACTGGAATTTAGTATTAGAAAAACACATTAGTATTGGAAACAGACGTTGTGAAAATTGGATAGAAAATCCCTACTGGAAATTCAGTTTCCATGTGTCTGCCAGATCACCTTGGGAAATGTACTGAGCTATATGAATTTAAAATCGTAACACTATGCCAACATTCATTCCAGTATTGAATTTTACTGTGTAGAATTCAACTCACAGTTCCTTCACAAGGTAACATCATGAAAACAAACTTCCTACATTCTCCTCTTCCACCACAGTGACAACCTATGCAACTTCTGCGTCCATTTCCTTCTGAGGGGTCCAGCTTCAAGCAAATCAAATTTTCTTCTACTGGAACCAGTAGCACCCTTGTTGGCTAACTGAGGATCCACAACATCCAGCATTGATTCCAACTCTTGAATCATTGACCTCCTTGCTTCCCTGACCAAATGGTTTGAGCCCTGCACGGATCAAAAAACCCAAATCCATCACAAGAAGGAAGACCTAAAGCTCAGAGCCCTATCAATCAGTAACATCTACATCCCAAAGGGTGAAAACTGACCTAAAAGTGTACATTACCAAGGAAAAGAACTCCAAATGTATATACTCTTGGCAATGGAAGAATAAACCCCAAAAACTCATCACTCTGTCCAGAATAGACTAATTTCAAGCCAAAACCCTAATCCCATAAATCTGTTAGGGGCCGACTATAACCAGTCCAAAACCTAAAACCCTAATCTCATCTGCTGGGGACAGACTACAACTATTTCAATATCCAAAACTCTCAGCACACTAATCAGCCACTGACAAATTATTGAAGTCCAAAATCCAGAGCAAGTTGGTTGTGACTGGATTAAAACCCATCATACATACCCATTAGTTGTTGTGATTCTAACACTACAAGAATATAAAAGAAAAAGGATTATCAACCAAAAAAGCTAGCAATGCATGATATCAAAACACAGTGACACACTAAAAATAGCCCAAAAATGAAAGCAAGGAATTTCCATAAAGGTGGGTAATTGTGTACATACCTCAATGGAATCGACTGTGAGCAAGAGGAAAATAGTTTTCTCCGAAAACCTCTGTTTCTCCTCTGCATCCGTGCATAGATGCCGACGATAGGCATAGTTTGTGAATAGAAATCTGAGCTCCTTCAGCTTGCCCTTTGCTATAGCAAGGTCTCGTAGGCTGCGAAGGTTTTGGGAACGACGAACGAGATATTCCCGAAACAGGTCTAAATGATCACAGCGACATCCTTCCCGAAACAGGTGTGAATGATCACAGCGGCATCCTTCCCGAAACAGGTGTGAATGATCACAACGGCATCGTGGGGAGACAACTCCTTCTTCTTCCCTTTATCTTGATCTTGCCATTAATAAACAATCCTAGATCTACTCTCCTGTGCTCAGTCATAGAGAAACAACACAAGCCCATGGCGTGCAAGGCCTACGAGTGCCTGATATCTGCATTGCCAGAAAAACAAGAAAAAGCAAGAAAATTGTCCTTTCGGCCCCTGTACTGCTCGTCACTCACTGATCTTCAATGTACTCGATCGCAGGGGAAATATTGGGAATTGAGGGTCTTAAATAGACGGGTAGTTGAGAATGTGAGGCCCTCCACATCCTCCTGGCCCTCCTCCTGCAGAAAAAACTCGTGCAGCATAGGACGGACTCGGTAGGTAGACAGACGAGCTTCACTGAGTTTAATTAATTTTTTAAATAATAATTGTTTTTTAATGGATTTTTGGACGGCAGATAATTGTTGAATCGTCTAACAATAGATCTAACGGTTAAGATTAGGACAGAGAGACATTTAGGGGAGTTCATTTCAGAGATAAACGCCTTAGGGCGTAAATATGGCGTTTAGTCTTACAATTAGCAAGATGTAACTTTTTTTTGTTTTTTCTAATGAAAGATAGCTGGTTTTTTCTAGTAAGAAAAATAGTAGATTGTGATGTGAATCCTTTGAGTGGTCTAACTTTGATAACACATTTGGATTCTTTTCCTTTGTCACGTTATGTCGATCATCCATACTGCTTTTAATTTTGTGTCACATGTTACATATTTTGTTTTTGTTTTATGTAGTATTAACACATTTCGATTCTTTTTCCTTTGTCACGTTATGTCGATCATGCATACTGCTTTTAATTTTATGTCACATTTTACATATTTTGTTGTTGTTTTATGTAGTATTTCATATGATTTGTCCCATCCATGGATCCTATAAATCGACAGGCATCAGGTTACAAATTTTTCCATCCATAAGCCTATGGTAAGAGATGGATAGAAAACATATAAAGATCAGGATATGAGGTTAGTTAAGGGAGCAGGCAGGCTGGTTTTTCAATCACGAAAGTTTGTGCTGTTACAATTTCTCATGAGAATCATTCTCGTAGCGAGGAATGAATAAATCCATAGCACACCTCGCTGCAAGCTTGAAAAAAATCGATCGATGGACAACATAATAACACCAACGCAATCTTAACTAATACGACTGATTGCCGACCTTTCACCATTACCTTGATCTAAGGCATAGAGTGTGCCTCGGAGTGTCGACCACCACGAATAAGAGAGTAGTAGAGTAGTCTAACTAGTTCACAATAAGATTTTGATCAAATTTGGTTAAAATTTTTGGAAATCCAGATTATAACAGTTATGTTTAAAAATTTTGAGTGTCATATATAAGTTTTTATAATGCTGAATCTATTTCCATCATCGGTAAATAATTCAAACACTTCAACCATCATTTTTTTTTTACCAAAATTCTGACCAAAAGTTTACCATCCACATAAAATGGTTACTTCCTACACAACCCATGAATAAGTAGTCTTTAACAATATGAATAAGTGGTCTGTAACAATCCCTAGACAACCCAATGAATAAGAAGTCTTTAACCATCTGAATAAGTGGTTTGTAACAATCTGCATAACGAATACTATCTAGACCGTTAAATTTCTCAGCCAAACAATGAAAAGCATGAAACACAATTATGGATAAAAAAATTCCCGTAAAACAGGTTGTATAACAAGTTATACCATTTAAATGTGTAGATTTTGATTGTTGATAATCATGTTAATAGCTCAATTCTTTTAGATGCAAAGAGAGTAGAATTTCCAAAACATCCACTATAGCAGTATAATCACTGTTTTTATACGGGGCCACTTTGTCTGTCAAACAGTGTTTTTTGATCGGTTGAGATTTTTAGGACTGCAATTTTGGCACCTTGGAATGAGTGCAAATTCAGAACTTTGACATTGTAACTACTTTTATTTCCATAAAAGTCGTTGTTTTTTTCTGATTGGAAAAAAGTTAATTACACTGTCGCGAATGGATCCTTTGATACAAAGAAAATACTCTTCAAAATGAAATGTTGTGAAATAATTAAAATACATCGCCTGGTTGAAAATTTACATAGGGTCAACCCCATCCATCCATATTACAGGAAAGTTCTTTGAAGTGGTTTCATTTCACTCAGCTGAACCACAAAGAAGGACGATACAGCCACGCCAGACGCCTTCGGCGAACACCATCGTTTGAGTTGAAACTTGAAAGCATTACGGGGAGGACGTGAATTCTGATTTGCAAAACACCGACTGAATGGCCACAAATAAGATAACAGATTGCGTCGGCGGCAAAAACAGGTGAATTCATTGAATTGCTATTTTGCACAGTGGATCCAATGCCAGTCGAAAAAAACGGGGAATTCTGAAATCCTTCCATCTTACCTTGGTCGTCGGTGGCTGAAGGAATAGGAGAGTATGAAGCAGAATTGCTGGTGCCGGTTGGAGATCCAGACTCTGCTCTCTCTGGAACGTCGCTCGGCAATGCCTGGCGACAGACAGGCCACGAATTGTGCTGAGTCAGCCATGGAACAATACAGTCATAATGATAAATGTGTTTGGGAATTGAGGGTCTTAAACAGACGGGTAGTTGAGAATGCGCGGCCCTCCTCCTGCAGAAAAAGCTCGTGCAGCACAGGACGGACTGGCTAGGTAGACGGACGGGCTTCACTGAGTTTAATTAATTTTTTAACTAATAATTGTTTTTTAATAGATTTTTGGACGACAGAGAATTGTTGAATCGTCTAACAATAGATCTAACGGTTAAAATTAGGACAGAGAAACATTTAGGCAAGTTCATTTCAGAGGAAACGCCTTACGACGTAATAATTATATTAAAACATATTTATAAATTTAATTATAAACAAATATATATATTAATAATAATAAATCACACATATAAATTTATGTTGCGTTAATATAAATCATATTTTTTTGGGTGATGACATTCAACAATACAATATTTTATTAGTTATTTTATTTTGTGATGAAAATTTTGTCTTTCTTATTTTTTATTTAATTAAATTATATTTAAACTAAATTAAGTATTATAACTTCTATTCAAAAATATTTTATTTTACATATACATACAATATACTCTATACAATATACTCTACAATATACTCTGCACACAATACAACCTAATTTAAAAAGAAAATTTATATGAAAAAATATATATATAAATAACAATACAACCTAATTTAAAAATATATATATTATATATAGGGGGTGAAAAGCAATTTTTTTATTCCTTGAACTTGTACAAACTCGCCTTCAAAACTCAGGTTACAGAGGAAGATCACCAGCATTGATCTGTTGCCCCACTCCGCCCCACGTGAACACAATATCCATACGCGGAGTCGTCCATTGGTTGCTTTAATCGACGTCCGGCCAGCCAAGGCCCTCCTTTGGCCCAAAAGCTGTCGGTCATATTGAACACGGTCAAGTGGATCCGAAAGAGTCACATACGAATTGTGTATCCTCAAAAACATCTTGGTGCGCTCATTTTTTCCGTCAGTAAAAGTCGCTGACCCGGATGATACTCCCGTGCCAGCTTTCTATAAGCTTTTTTTATATTTTTGCAGTAGCATCCGGTCTTATTTCTAGTACTTCGTACAAAAGTTTTTTTATTCTTTGATAGAATTGAGGTTTTTGTGATCCATAATATTTATAAGAAATATTTTGGCATAAATTACATGCAATGAAATTCTATCGATGCGTTTCGAATCAACTAGTGTGGTTCATCTTCTACACAGAAGAGCTACCAAGATAATCAGATAAATTCTTTGATTCTATGCGACCAGTTTCTGAGATTACTGCGTCTAAAATCCAAAAGGCCTGACACTGAATATTGAGTAATCGCTTGCAGAAATTATGGATAAGAGAAGGATAGACGATCGATAATCAAAACTATCATTCAACAGAGGGGGTTTACAAAAGAAAAATCTAATAGAGGAAGAGATAGGTTAAGTCTTTCATTAAGGATGGAGGATGGATAATCAAAACTATCATTGAACAGAGCGGTTGATCAACGAAAAATTTAATAGTGAAAGAGAAATAGGTTAAAATCTTTCATTAACGTGATAGTTAATAATTGTGATAATGAAGTGTTATGTATTAAAACATGTTAGGTATCTAAAAGTTATAGTGATAGTAGTCTAAATTAATTTCATATAGTAGTGGAAATCAATACCATCCTAAATAAGTATGAAATTAACCTAATTTTCCATTTTAGACTTTTAAACGAATCTAAATCAATCTCATGTAGTAGTGGAAATCAATGCCATAAACGAGTATAAAATCAGCCTAGCTTTCCATTTTAGACCACATCACACCAACCCAATTGTTAATTTTAGACTTTTAGATTAATTTAGAATTTACTTGATAAAATGGTCAATTCCCAATCTCATAAGAAAATCTCAAATTCACTTAAAAAAAATATGACACCTTATTACTTCTTACTAAGCAATAACTGAAAACACAATAGATATGTCTAGTTCTAATCATACTAATTCAAATATAAAACTATATTTTACCAAACATTTAGCAAAAAAATTAGTAACCTATATTAATAATACGTGAAGACAAATTTTCACACTTTTATTTAATCTTGCAATACTTTAACAATAACGATCAAATAAATATAAAAAATTTGCTAAAAATGAGTATTTTTAATAGTATATTTCACAATTTTCATTATAGTTCATTGGTTTCCACAATACTCATTTAATTTCAAATTTGTTTAATCCCTACTCAATATAAAAAGTCTAGAAATTTTTGGAAACCGTAAACCCATCCTTCATAATAAACCTGATAGAAAAAAATGCAATATTTATTAACATTTTCAACAAATTTTCATTTCTTGGACAATATGGTTCGCTTAATAAAAAGACAAAGGAGATATAACATTTTTATTTCCAAAAAAATATTTTTAGATTTAAATTAATAAGAGATTAACTTTTTTATAAAAATATATTGAACTATGTTGATTGATAAAGTATTTAAATGTAACTAGTTACAAATTTTAAATATTTTTGAAATTTTGATATATAGAAGTGAAATCAACCATTGATTTCATTGATATTTGTCAAATTTTTATAAATATTCCAAAAACTATAATAAAAATCGATATTTGTCAAATTTTTATAAATATTCCAAAAACTATAATAAACATAAAAGTGATGGAACTAAAAATTTACCTTCTTATTAGGATTCTCGATACTTTTTTATAAAGAGAAAATTAGTGTTTTTTTTAATCACTGCAATAGGATATTTCTGAATTTGTTTATTTGATGGAGCAAAGTCCCTAGCATAAGGTATTATGATCATCGAATACACAACAAAATTTTAATGAGCAGAATATTTTAATTATATAAAGCAACATAGCCAACTAAGACACACAGAAAAAGAGGACATAAAAAAATAATAGGATCATGCTTTTTTAAGCCCCCCACAAAAGAAAATTTGCATTCAAGTAGATTTGGTTGCAGTGAAGCCATGTGTGATGTGTCACAAACTATGTAGAGTTGAGTGATGTGATGTGACATGGTCAATTTTACCCCTAAAATAAACAAAAAAAAAAAAACCTTTTACGTGGACATCATTTTTCAGGGGACCACACATTGAATTCTTGTCATTATAATGGTGGTGGGATTGGGAAAGTATCACTCATGTTACTTATGCTACTAGAAGCAAATTCACTCAGTTTTTTGTAATTTTGCATAGAATTTCCTTCAAAACAAATATTACAGAGTAATATTACCAGTTTTGATATGTTTCCCAACTTGGCACCACACGACCACACTATTTATATGTGGGAGCTCATCCATTTGTCTCTTCACTTCATGTTTGGCCAGTGAAACCCTGCACTTGAAGTGAAAGCTTGTAGTCATACTAAAAATGTTCGCAGTCATGTCAATTCGAAAGAGTGACATAAGCATTGTGCATCTTCAAAAACAACTTAGTGCTCATTCTTTCCTCAAGACAAATCTCATGTTCCAGATGAAACTATAACGCCCTCCTCCCACATTTACCCAAGCTAACCAGTCCATTGGGGTAAACATGTGACAAAGAGTTACTATGATGTGATTCAACTCCCGGTCTATCGTTAAGGAAGTGGGACCGAGAAAACAAAACTAATCTAACCTTTCTCAGGAGCTACAAAACCTTCAAGAGACCACCAACCCTTCTAAGTGCCCAACCCTTGAGACAACTTGTCATTTTGCTGAGCTAAACCCCCAATTGCTCCTATGAAAAGTCATGCCTACGACTGATGCCCTTCAGTCACTTCCACAGCAAGGCATGCATGCGAATGTGACCTTTTTCAAGCAGCTCTGAACCAGCGACCTTGGATTATGTGCCACATTTTTAGGGCTAGGTCTTAGGCCTCTGCCACAAACTTCTTGAAACTTCATGAAATTATAAATAACAATGAATTAAATCTACTAATGCAAAAATTGGTACAAGGACTTGACTTGACCCTTGCTAGCCATGACAAACATTTAATCAAACATATCACAAACATGTAATCTAAAGGTCATAACCATAGATCTGAGCATAGTGGTCTCATACTTATTTGAGAATCGTCAAGAAGAATTGATGCCTTATCACAATAGTTACATTATCATCTATTAGGTCATATATTCATTCAAATTTCTTGTACTAATCAAATCATGATGAGAGCCATAATCAAAGTCTATAATAAACCATGCTTATAACTAGCATATAACCAAAAAAATAACAAGAGTAGAACAACCATAAAAACCACATATTAACAAGTACATTTACACATGAAATATCGAAGGAAAAGGAGTTCTTGTTAATGTATGCATAAGCCAACCAAGTCAGGGACTTCCACGAACCACCAAACCATAGATTGGGTTGAACCAAATCTTTCTTTCAGCCAATCGCCCTCGTTCCATAGTCCAAGCATGAATGTGGGACTCACAACAAAAACAATCAAGGCTTCCTTGGGCTTTACCGTGTATTCACCAAAGGATTCCTAGGCCCAAAACGCTCATCAATGCAACAAGCCTTTACCACAATCCCACTGGATCACTAGGCCCTAAACGAGCATGGATGCCTCTGGATTTCTCCACCTAAACTGTGAAGAATTTTTCTCTCTACCTTTAGGATTTAGCATATATCTCTCCATTCACCAGTCGAGGATTCCTAGGCCCAACAAGGCTCCAGCCTCTAGTCTTTACCATATATCCCACCATTCACCAGTCGAGGACTCCTAGGCCTAACGAGGGAATATACAATCATGATTTACCACAATCACACCTTCACCAGTCCAGGGATTCTTAGGCCTTGTGTTTCTCCCATGAGACCACCCCACTTGGTTTCGAAACCATCCAATAATCCAAGTCAACTAAACCAAGAGAACCCCATCACACCATGCCTACTTAGAAATGGTGAGGCAAGGATGAAAACCATTGTCACACCTGGCAAAACCCATTCCAAATATAACAAGAGAACAAAAAACACACATGCATGTACCATGCATGCCAAAACTAGTAAGGAAAGCATACATGCAACTTGATACCTACAAGTAGTCCCACTATAGCTGCTTGAATCCTGCTCTTCCTTTCTTGATCCTTGCTTCCTCTTTCTTTCTTGTCCTTCCTTTGCCTTATTTTCCCAAATGCTAGAATTATCCAATAATACTCTAAGTGTCCAAGAATATGAGAGAGAGAGAGAGATCCAAAACTGAATTGACAAAGGGTTGTGAACTGATCCTCAGAAGCGTTTTTATTAATGAGGCCTCTATTTTCTTCATTTTCCTCCTCACATGAAACCTACAACCTTTCACCTTCCCTTTCTCCTAATTTCCATTATTTCCATAAATAAAATATGCCAATTAATGCCTCTTTGCCTTTCCAAAGTCTTTGTCATTGCCTTTGCCAATTTCCTTAACCATAATAAACCAAATGAACACCCACACTAGGATGTTTTTCCCAACATTCAGCTTAGAATAACCGCCCCATGACCTTGGTTATTATTTTTCATTTATTAACTTTATTACATGGAATTTTTTACCAGGGCTATTTCTGAACACCCCCCCCCCCCCCTTGGCAGAATATAGTCCTCGGTGTTTAATGACACCTACAACCAACAAGATTGCTAAAAAGAAAAACATACTTCCCATGGAGCTTTATAACTTAGCTCAATGCAATATTTACAATGATCAACCTGCTAAAAGCAAACCAACATGAGAAACATAACAACATGACACCCATACCACTTATTAGAGCTTTATAACACAACTCATGGTGGAGTTTACATTCATATACATATATACCTATACCAAAACATAACACCATAACATATGCCAAAAACATTGGCTCAACTAGCGAATAGAGAAGAATACATAGCCCGCATCTGATCCACCATCTCCCATGTAGCTTCATCGGGCCCAAAGTGCTTCCATTGTACTTTAACCTGATCGATTGCTTGGTTTTGAAGCATGAGCATATTTCTCTACAAAATACACTGAGGTTTCATCATGGAATTTCACTGCGGAGGTAGTGCAAGTCGATAGGCTACTGGTCCAATTGATCCAAAAAAATGAGGTGCCATCTTGGCACATGATCCAATCGTCAAGGAGATCTTCTTGGGCTTGATGTGCATGTACACCTATTCCCCAACCTGAAACTCTTTAAACATCTTGTTCTGATTTGCATAAATTTTCTTTCTGTCTTGTGTTGCCTTTAGATTCTTCTTGATTACCTATGTTTCATGTTCCATCTCTACCAACATGTATGGTCCTATCAACACCTTGTTCACTGGATCACTCCAACTGGGAGTATTACAACTTTGCCCAGAACGCGCCTCAAACAGACTCATCCTTAGTGACTCTTGATACCCATTATTGTGAGCAAACTCAACAAACAGAAGGTACTCCTCCCATCTCCTCTGCTGATGCATCACATATATCCTCAACATGTCCTCCAATATCCTATTGACCCTCTTTGCCTGTCCATTTGTCTGTGGATGATAAGTTGTGTTGAAGGTCAACTTTGTGCCCAAACGTGCAAACAATTCCTAGAATCTAGCAGTGAACTTAGCATCCCTATCTGAAATAATCTTCCTTGGAACACCATGCATTGTTACTACATATTTGATGAAGACATGTGATACATCACTAGCTAAATAGTTAGACTTAACTAGAATGAAGTGTGCTACCTTTATCAACCTGTCCAACACAACCATGATGTAATCATGCTATTTAGATGTCCTCGGAAAACCTGTGATTAAATCCATGGAAATGACCTCCCATATCCACTATGGAATCGAAATTGGTTGTAGTAATCCACCTAGATGCTTACATTCTTCTTTTACTTGTTGACAATATAAGCATCTAGCCACAAACTCTGCCACTTCCTTCTTTAGATTCAACCAATAATAAAACTTCTTCACCTATAACAACCCCTCTTCCTAGGTCCACCGAAGCAACCAACCAACTAGGAAAATATGTGATGAGAGAGGTTACTATAAGGGATTCAATCTCCTCGGTGACCTTAACTAAATGGAATCGATGGGACTCATCAAGAAAACCCATCCACATTAGCAATTACACCCCCAGGAGACACGTCAGATACTCAAACATCATATCCTTGGGCCCCACTGATGTTTTAAGCTTCTTAACCCAAATTTGATCTCATGATATAGGTAAGACAACAACCAACAACTCAAAGTCGCTCTCATAGGCCTATGCGCCAGTGATTGTGGACTTTTCTCAGTAGAACTGTGGCAACAACCTTGAGATTTGAGCCACTTTTCTAGCCCAGAATCTCGGCCTTTGCCCAGAACTTGTTACAACCTTCATAATCCATCAAAGACATGATAACAATGATGATAGATCAAAAATAAACCTCAAGACTAGGCTTGAGCATCCCCAACCGGTACTAACATTCTGTCAAACACTTGGCATCAAGTAACCTACAGTTCTAGGATACAAGACAGAGCATAAATGACTGAAATAACTTATGAAACATAACCAGAAGTATCACCTCCTTCTCCATTGGACTATTATATCATCAATTAGGTCTTGTATCCATTCATTTAACAATTACAAGTAAATGCATGAAATAACCATGAGATGAATGAGTCATTTAACCATGCTTATAACCAACATTAAACCATATAAATATTAGAGATATGACAACCATTAAATCTACATATAAACAAGTACAAAAGTAGGAGAACTTAGCTTTTATTAATAATAGGAAAATCCGACCAGGTTCGGGACTTCCCTATACCACTCGACCATAAACATGGCTGAACCAAATCTCTCTTTTAGCCAGTCACCCCCATGCCATATTCCAAGAATGAATGTGGGATCTCAGAGAGAAACTAATCCAAGAACAACCAAGGGAATCCACAGGTTAAACCACCTCCACCTTCACCAAACCTTGATCACACCAAAATCGGTGCTCCGATCACAACTGAACTAAAATTGGAATTACATCTGGAATCCATCATTATCCTTGAGTAATTTTCTATCTCCTTGTCTCTTAGGCTTTACCATAATCCAATCCTGGATAACTAGGCCCTAAAACGAGACCGGTCCCTTAGGATTTATGACAATCCAAACCCAGATCACTAGGCCCTAAACCGAGACCTCTCCCTCAGTCTTTACCGTGTATCCCGCCAAAACTGGTCAAGGGATTCCTAGGCCTTTGGGAATGAACCTTGGGACCACCTTTGCCTCATATTCTAAAATCCATCCAGAAAACCAAAGCTCAAAACTGAAATAAAAATCCCAAAATACCATGGCATTCAGAAAAAGGTAAGGCTAGGATGAAAACCACTATCATAACCCGACAAAACCATGCCACCAACAAAAAGAGAACCATACACCAACATGTTAAGCCATGCATGTCCAAACTAGCTAGGAAATCACACATGCAAAAGGTTACCTGCAATTATTCCTGCTAAAGTTACTTGATCCTGCTCTTCTTCCTTGATCCTTGCTTTCCTTCCTTTGCCTTTTCTTGCTTTTCCTTCATTGATCCAGAGCTAGAGTGCTCCAAGAAAACTCTAAGTGACCAAAAGTGAGAGAGAGAGAGAATAATGAGAGAGCTCCAAACTTGAACTGACTAAGAACTTGTCAACTAATCCTCAGAAGCCTTTTTATGAATGAGGCCTCTATTTTCTTCATTTCCCATTATTATTCTTCAATTTCCTCCTCATATGCAACCTGTGACCTTTCACCTTAATTTTCTCCTAATTTCCTTTATTTTCATAAATAAATGTGCCAAAAATGCCTTTTTTCCTTTTAATGCCTTTGCCTTAGCCTTTGCCAATTTTCCTTAGCCAAAACACACATCCAGTGATGCCCACTAGGATATCTTTTCCCAACATTCAACATGGAATAAGTGTCCCTTACCCATGGTCTTATTTTCCCTTTATTTACATTATTACATGAATTTTCCACCAGGGTTGTTACATCATCACTGTCAATGTCTTCTAATATCCTGGGTGACCTAAATAAGGTTTAGCATGACATTCCATCAAGATAAGATTCTAGAGCTCACTGTCATTCAACACATAGATCATGTCCCTAAATCTGACCAAACCATCCGTTGTGAGACAATAGTCCACATCCTGATCACCTGTACCCTATGCCTAAGCTCCATCTACATGTCATCATGTTATCCTTCCTATAAAATCTGATCATGTAAGTTTGTGCCATAAGAACTCATAGTTGTTGTATGATTCACCTACACTCTCCTACTATGAGAATATGCAATCATGTTTTCCTTTCCCTTAATGTAATGGATCTCAAAGTCAGACTCACTAATCGTAGCCAACCATCTATATTTCTTGGCATTTAGATTCGGTTGGTCAAACAGATACCTCAATCCACTGTGATCACTCATTAACACAAACCTCCTTCCAAGAAGATAGTGCCTCCACGTCTTCAATGCATGGATGATCACTGCCAACTGAAGATCATGTGCCGGATAATTTTGATCGAGCTCATTCAACTTTCGTGACTCATAGCACACTACCTACCCTTCTTGCATTAAGACTCCACTATGTCCTCTCTTGCAGACATCTGTACACACCAAAAATTCTTTGTCTGGATCTGTAATCTTTAATATTGGAGCATTTGTCAACAACTGCTTCAATTGCTCAAAACTTGGTGCACATTCCTCGGTCCATTCAAATTTATTACCTTGCCTCTGAAGTGATGTAATAGGATATGTAATCCACGAGAAGTTCATGATGAACCTCCTATAATAACCTGCTAACCCCATAAATGATCTTACCTCGTCCACATTTCTAGGAAATGGCCACTCCATGATAGCTCTTATCTTCTCTGAATCTAATGTTATACCTTCCTTGGAAACAACATGTCCCAAGTAATGTACCTCTGTCTGAAAGAAATTTCATTTATTGAGCTTAGCATACAACTGATGCTCTCTTAGCAATCTCAATACTATTGCTAAGTGTTCAAAATGTTCTTCCTCATTCTTAGAATATACCAATATATCATCAATGAGTGCAATCACAAACTTGTCCAAATAAGGACGCAATGCACTCTTCATCAAGCACATAAAAGTAGTTGGAGCATTAGTCAAATCGAAGGGAACTACAACAAACTCATAATTCCCATACTTGGTCTGAAAAGAAGTCGTGTATATGTCGTCTTCTTTAATGTGTACCTAATGGTATCCTTATCTCAAATCAATCTTCGAGAACACTACTGCTCCCTTCAACTGGTCGATCAAGTCATCAATCTTCAACAACAAATACCTGTTCTTGATGGTTACCTTGTTCAACTACCTGTAATCAATGTACAACCTAAGTGTACCATCCTTCTTCTTCTCCCTTGTCAAGCATTTCCTTCAACTGCAACTTCAACTCTACTAACTCTAGTGTTCTCATCCTGTATGGTGCCTTTTATATTGGTCCTGCCCCTGGTGTCAACTCAATAGAAAAGTCCACTTAACTATGAGGTGAAAACTCTAAAATATCTGCGGGAAACACATCTTGAAATTGTTGTAATATTAGGTACCTCTTCATCACTTCTGCATCCTCAACATCCTTACCTTTATCACTAAAAATATGCATTCCAAATAAAACACACCCTTTTTTGAGACTGTGATTTTCTTGCATAGTTGTCGCCATTCTAACTAATGTTTCTTTCTTGTTACCTTGCAGAATTATTTGTTCCCCATTGTTATCCAAACATTCAATTGATTTGTCATAGCAATCCACCTTAGTACAATGAATATACAACCAGTTTATACCGAAATCATACTATATGATCCTAACGACAGTACATTCAAATGTGTTGAGGTAGGTATATCATTCAACTTGAATGCACAAGCTCCTACCTAATAATGAACTCTCTTATTTGTACATGTAGCCAACTGCACTAACCAAGATTCTGCATGCACTTCTTTATTTAAACCACACTTATCCACCAGTCCCGAACTTATATAACTATAAATAGATCAAGGGTCAATCAAAATAGAAACAACTTCATCACAAATCTTACCGTCCATCTCGATAATAGATGTCTGGTGATATGCTTTCCTATTATCCAGTGCTGCATAAATCTATGGAATGCTCTGCCCAACATCCCCAACTATCTCCTTATATTGTGCACTGTAAATCTGAGTCCTACTACCCTGATTCTACAAGAAACCGCTCTTGAGATGCTCCTTACCACATGTCCAACATTGCAACTGTCCCTTACCATCGCCTTTATTCTGTTGTTCTCCAGGCTAAAGTCCATAAACTTCTTGTAAGGTGCAACATTTTCTTTCTCACCTACATCCTGAGGTATTGTTCACTTTAGTTGCCATTTACCTTTAGCCTTATCTTTCCCTTTCCAACTTTGTTGAGACTTTGTCTTGCACTTTGATTTATCATAACAATGCTTCATCTTACCAATGACTTCTTCAAGTGAAAGAGGGTCATCATACGCAATTTGATCTCTAAATGCTAATGGAAATCCACTGGAAAATCTCTCACCTTTGGCTTTTTCATCCTTAAGATATGGTACACACATCAACAACTCCAGGAACTTGGTCATATACTCCTCATCTATCACCGATCTCATCTTTAGTTCATAGAATTCCTTGGCTTTGTTGTCGTAGTACCTCTCTGGAAAATATTTCTTTGTGAAAAGTCTCTTAAATTCATACCAACTCAACTGCTATGTCTTGATGTATCTTACCTGCTTCACATCTTCCCAACAAATGTTTGCTTTCCTTTTGAGGTTGAAGATAGTTATTATGGCCTTCATGTTCTTTGTGTAATCATGCAGCTCAAGAACTTCTTCCTCCCGAGTAACCATGCCTCTGCATCTTCTAGTTTCTTCAAGTCTCCATCAAAGGTAGGTGGTTTTGCTTTCTTGAAATTATATGGAAAATAATCCTCGTCATTCCTCCTGTAAGGATGATAACGATGATGACCATGGTACTCTTAGAACCAAAACCAGAATAGAACCTGTGTTCATCACCTCTCCTATCTGATGTTTCAGAGAACCTACCATCCTTGATCGTGTCATCTCTATCTAAACTGTTTCCACCATGAGACCTACTGCCATAGGTCCCATTAGTCCTATCCTCTTGCCCAACGTTGATCCTAAGCGGTCCCTACCTCTACAAGTCTGAAAAACTCTGAAGGATAACTGCAATAACTTCTGCTCATTTCTCTTGTGCCTGAATGATTATGTCATTATCTACTTTGCAACTTATTATTTCCTCCTTCAAACTTCTCAATGTGTCTGCTAAGTTAGAATAGTGCCCACCACCATGTTGCTCATCTAATCCATAGGGAGAGTCTTATGAACTGTAGTCTACCATATTTCTAGTCATCTTTGATCTTCTTCCTGCACATATACCATATCAGCTTAAACCAAAACATAACATAATAAACATACTTGAGTATAGTTTAGGGGAGGATATCTCATTTGCAAGATCAACCAAATTAGCGCAATACATGTATAAACATAATCATATCAATACATAAACATCATTTCAACCATTATCATGTTATCAAGCATGACCATACCAACCAAATATCATGACCTCATGCATAACAACTATGACCATGTCAATGTATGCATAATGACGTATAGACACTAACACACAAGACAAGTGCATAATTGACATGCACTCATGTAAAATACATCCAATAACAACAACATCAACTTTCACATGTCTACACAATTGAAACCATGCCTACACAACAAGTATATAGACCACACGTATAAAGAACACATATGCAACCAACATGTATGCATGACCAACACGTTCTGCCCCATTTAGTCCAAAGGGTGAACCATGCTTTGATACCATTTTGTAGCACCCTTCTCCCACATTTACCCAAGCTAACCGATCCACTAGGGTAAACATGTGATGAAGAGTTACTATGATGTGATTCAAATCTCGATGTACAGTTAAGGAAGTGGGACCGACAAAACAAAACTAATCTAACCTTTCTCAGGAGCTATAGAACCTTTAGGAGACAACAAACCCTTCCAGGTGCCCAACCCCAAAGACAACTTGTCATTTTACTGAGCAAGACCCCTAGTCGTGCCCATGGCAATCCATGCCTATGGCTAAGACCCTCCAATCGCTCCCACAACAAGGCATGCATGTGAATATGGACATTTTCAGGTAGTTCTGATCCAACAACCCTAGATTTTGTGCCACTTTTTTAGGGCTAGGTATCAGGCCTCTTCCCATAACTTCATGAAATTGTCAAAAATGATAAATAATAATGAATAAAAGATATTAATGTAAACTTTGGTACAAGGAATAGGCCTAACCACTTCTAGCCATGATAGGAATTTCATCAAACATATCACAAACATGTAATCTACAGGTTTGTTAATGGTCCTAAATGAATTCATCAAAATTGGGGAAAACCATCTGGTCAGGACCTTAAATCAACTCCTTTTCTATTTGGAATGGTGTGGTGAAGTAAATTATGAGTGTGGACACAAACAATTCCTCTAGCCCGATAATGAGTCTAGCCAAAACTAATACATTCTATGGAAGATTTCCTTAGGTTAGAACCAATTAAGAGGGCCTACCTCTTAGTATGCTTATCCTGTTTGATAATGTTCTTGCTTGCTTGCTCCAGCTATCTCTCGCTTCCTTCTTCAAACACATGAAACAAGTAAACAACAACCAACAAAAACCGTGATAATAGACAAATTGTAATTCAACCTACTTAACAAGTCAAGAAATATTAAGTCATGAACATCTAAGATGACACATCATGTAGGAAATCAATCAATAGTTGCATATATATTGAATCAAGAAGAGATTATAACCATTGCCTTGACGCTGCCGTTCTCCTCCGACAAAACCAGGTTCCCACACACCTCTACTAACATTCCATGATGGCCTCAACAATAGTAGTTTTAAGGCTCTTCAATTTAGGCTTCACACTAAACTAAATTCACACTTCTCCTCACACAACTAGAGAGCTACAACTATGAATAGCTTGTTGTTTACTCCAAACTTAATTAGCACTAGCACACCAACATTAACACTAGCTTGTGCTTGGGAAAAAGGGAGGTTTATATAGCATGAATGGATGGGAGATGAATCCTCTTCTCATGGGAGAAGGTCTTATCTCTTGAGGTAGTTCCATCATTATAGGGGAAAGGAGCCCAAACTGACATCCTCGACCCCATCTGGCCAAACCATTTACCATACTTATGTTACAAAGCTTCTAGAGCTGGAAGCGTTGGCTCCTTATTTAAAATACATTCCATAAGAGGAGAAATGCGACTGGAACAAAGCTCAGTGACTATGGTCGGTGCTAGGGACAATGCTAATCCCTACATATCAGTGCGAGGAAGACAAGGACCATTAGCATTGGTCTGGTAAACTGGGGAAAACAGAAGATTTTGGGGAAATGGTGCAAAAGGGAATTTCTCTGCTCATGAAGAGGGACACAATGGGAGTTTCTCCATGAAGGGTAAGAATATAGGGTTCACTGTAGAGGTCCTCTGGGATCAAGGAACGTGGAGTATAGGGACAGTGAAAAAATGTTGTGTAACAAATGCCCCCTAAAGCGTGAAGGCCAAACTAGAGTGAGGGATGAAATGCTTTATGAATTAGTGCGGGGAACCGTGGTCTACCGTCGGAAAACCTGTAAGCAAGTACAGATACATATACATAACTAAGAACTCTATCAAATGATACATGAATCATGGCATGGAAACAACCATCCAGAGAATGATCATGTAAATGGATCCAGGTATGGGCGCAACCATCCGTCAAAGAGGATCGTAATGAAACCAAGGTATGGTCGCAACCATCCAATAATGAGAAGGATCATGGATGATAACTCATGGTATGGTCGTAGCCATCCATCTGAAAGAGACATGTATATCAACACAACCATGTTACATCACTTCGCAACTTGGACTTTTGTGATATGAGCCCAGGGTCTTGCACTCCAACACAACCCGATCAAAGTACAAATTATAACATGTGAATAGATGTGTTGACATCGAACATGCTAGAAAGTTGCTTGATTACCAATCAATGACGTAAACTATTAACAAGTGCGAGAGAAACCACCAGTAATGACAACGGTCTGCAAGGTACTATCAGCACAATCCATGGAATGTGAATAAAGGAACTGAAGTCGAACACTCGTGAAATCACTTAATCAAAAGCCAATGATGTGAACTTATCGTTGAGTGCTAAGAACTTGCCATTAGGGCATGAAAGCTCTAAGGTATTGGAAGGGAGTCTCTTGGTCAACTTCCCAGATAATGAGTTGAAGTTGACGAAAAGTGACCATGTCGAAGGAGGGGCATAATGTATCCCACATCATTGATGCGAGACAAAAGGATGAAAAATTATTTTGGATGATACAGAGAATCAGAGGTAAATGTAACTACAGAAGGACAACTCTTGAACATATCAGCGACACGACTGTAAGTTTGGCAGCTTTTGGATCCATAGGATCAGTGGTCATGATGACGTGGCAGAGATCAAATGGAAGGCAAAAATGAACGGCCCAACCTAGGAAGGTCAATGATACAAAGGAGGATATCCCAACCCGAGACGAAGCAGAAAGTGTCATGTTCAAGAGTGAGTTGCCGACAAAATTGATTAGATTTCCAAATTTTCCCCCATCATTTCTGGCAAGTACCCCAATTATTTTGTAATCACAAGCTTGAAGGGGATAGCATATGCTTGCACTGTAAGTTCATCCTTCAAATGAATTCGACCTAATAAGTTTAACGAGCCCTAGGAAGGAGAAGCTCATGTCCGTCATGATGAAGAATTTGATGTCGTCTAATATTTTAACGAGTTCAACAAAGGTATAATGATCCGGATCTTGGGGGGAGGTCTTGGGGGGAGGCCCTCAAGATCTAAAAGATTGAAATGGACCTTGGGGGCAGAGACCCCCAAGATCTAAAAACTTGAATTGCCAGAAGCAAAAGAGGAGAATGCCCAATAAACAAAACCACAAAGAAACTTTTTATTAAAACCCACTGATTGGATTTAAACAGGAACGCAACAAAATATAGAGATAACCATAAAGACAGATATGCAACGGAAATAATACTTCATTTCATTAATGTAAAATACTGAAATATGCTTACAAACAGTGATGGAAATAAATTAGCTAGGGCAATGGTAGCTTATCTATGAGAAGATATGTGGTGGCTATATGCCTCTGAACTGTAAAGGCTACATTGTGGCAGACAATCTGTCCTTTTACAAAATGTGACTTGTTACTTATAGTATTTTTCAGTTACAATACCACGGTCAATTCCATGGGTGGATTTTACAATACCACGGGCGGATGCCATTTACAATACCATGGATAAATTCCATGGGTCGATGAATAATATGGGTGGATGAGTACCATGGGTTGATGTCATTTTCCATTCGGATCATTCCTCCCTCCTTAAGAAGTAATGGTCCCCATTGTGTAAAGTTCCCTCTTGTGAAGCCTTTGTGAATATGAAGAGCCACTGAAGATAAGGGTTTTATGTGGTTAACCAAAACCCTGATAAACGAAGATCCGAGGGTAGAGATACCCTGTAATGCTTGTGACCAACTGTGATTGTGACAGTGTGCGGCCTAGCAAATGGACTTCGATGATAAGGATTTTATGCAGTTGACCCATAACCATGATGTTGGTTGCTGATGAAGTAGTAGGTTCCTAGATAGCCTGGGGTGGGAGGGCACGTCTCCAAATAACCCAAGTTGAATGCTGCTATGTTGAAACTAATGAATGTGAAGCAAGTGCCTACTAAAGTGGGGTGGGAGGGCATGTCTCCAATGGGAACCCACTCTAAATGCTGCTCCAGAATTAAAATGGGCATAACTCGGCCAATATAACTGTGAATATTTATTATAACCTGTTTTTGGAAGTAGAAGGATCATTTTGCATCCTCCCATGAGTTGGAAATCCTTATCTGGACACTCTGAGATCTTAGATTCGCACTGCAATAGTTCCGTCGTCACAAAATTCTTATAAAATAGCTAATTTTAAATCAGCGATATATCCCACATCCGAACTCCAATTCGACCCTTTTTTTTTTTTGAAATTGGGTGATTTTTCGAGAGGAATCCAGATCTGGTATTTGTTTTTGTAAATTTTGTACCAAATGTTTCAGATCTGATCTGCAAAGTCGCCGCCCAAAAAAATTCCTGCAAAAAAATGAGAAAAGAAAAATTCTTCCTGCTTGACCCAAGAAAGTGCTCTGTGGAGGTTGTAGCACATGCCTGAAGTTTGTTGAATATTTCTGCAAAATTTGAAACTGAAATATGCATCAAACCCTAATTCCCATGGAATCATAACTTGCTCTGATACCACTGATCCGGATCTTGGGGGGAGGCCCTCAAGATCTAAAAGATTGAAATGGATCTTGGGGGCAGAGACCCCCAAGATCTGAAAACTTGAATTACTAGAAGAAAA
This sequence comes from Pinus taeda, assembly GCA_000404065.3. NCBI lineage: Eukaryota > Viridiplantae > Streptophyta > Pinopsida > Pinales > Pinaceae > Pinus > Pinus taeda. Next base: position 30,814 of record APFE031440806.1, read on the forward strand.
ATAGGAGAATGCCCAATAAACAAAACAATAATTTTTTTTTATTAAAACCCACTGATCTGGATTTAAACAGGAACACAGCAAAATACAGAGATAACCATAAAGACAGATATGCAGCGGAAATAATACTTCATTTCATTAATGTAAAATACTGAAATATGCTTACAAACAATGATGGAAATAAACTAGCTAGGGCGATGGTAGCTTATCTCTTGGAAGAGACATGGTGGCTACATGCCTCTGAACTGTAAAGGCTACATTATGGTGGACAATCTGTCCTTTTACAAAATGTGACTTGTTACTTATAGTATTTTTCAGTTACAATACCACGGGTCAATTCCATGGGTGAATGAATACCATGGGTGGATTTTACAATACCACGAGCGGATGCAATTTACAATACCATGGGTAAATTCCATGGGTCGATGAATAATATGGGTGGATGAGTACCATGTTGATGCCATTTTCCATTCGGATCATATAACTCGGTAGCTTTTTCATGTTTAGAGAGTTTGAAAAAGACACGGAAAAGAAAACTCCACATGGTCCCTTTTCGTACGTTTGTATCTCTCAAGCCTAAAAAGGTAGAAAACAATACTTGAGAGAACCACTTGACTATTTTAGTCAAAGAGTACCTTTTTCGTAAATAGTGCATCCCAACCCGAAAAAGGGGTAAACTTATATTGGGCGCTTGATGTTTCACATCCATTAACGAGTTTGAAATGACAAGGGCTCGACTATCTTTTCTCTTTTAAAGGGTCAGAAAAGAGCTTGAAAGTGGACCCCCCATTTTATTCTCTTTTACGTGTCAAAAGGGAAAAATACTTGGCAATCTTTTCATGAGTTTTACGAGTTGAGAAAAGAGCTAAAACGTGACTTGGCATCATCGTCGAACATCCACCACTTGTCTCTGTGCAAAAAGGTAAAGTGAATTATCCAATTCTTAAGGCAAAATAGGTTAAAATATTTACAAAAACCTAATATTTTCATGAAAAACTCAATAAAAAGGAGGAAAGGTAAATATTTTTTACCATTTACCATTTTACCTTGCTGTGAAAGACTTTTTACTCACTTTTTCCCTAATCGTTCTAGAGCAGATTGCGGGAGATCCAGGAGATCATTCACTGAGCCTCCAGTTACAGATAAGAACCAAGGCCTTGAGCATCGTTTGGGTAATATTACCCAAATTTCCTTCTGACTATTAATGTCAGTCTTTGAAGCCTTCTACCAGTGATCAAACATGCTCTTACAAAGTGGCCTTAGGGTGCCAAAGTCAAATTTTGTCATTTCAGTGAGTCTTCAAGTAAAATTTGGTCACCAGGTATTAGGTCTACGATTTGTTTTCACTCCTTCCAAAATTTTCCAAGTGTTGGTCCATGTCACCATTCAGTTGAGTGCACCATCATTCAGAGAGTTATCATCATCATTTCAGGTTCTAATGGGTCATTTTACACCTTGTTCGTGCTTCAGTTGTTCTTGGGTAAGGCTCATTTCCCTCTCCTAGGGTTTTGAAGGTAATTTCTCTTGGATGGTAAAATCATGAAAGCATGAAAACTGGGATAGATTGAAGAACAACCTTTGTAAGCACCAATCTCCCAGCCAAGTTTAAAGATCTGACGGTCCAATTCCTAATTTTATCCTGCATCTTGTTAATCATCGGCTCCCATATACTTTTATGCAAAGGTTTAGCAGTTAGAGGAACACCCAAATATTTTGAAGGAAGAAAATCCCTTTGAAAGCCCAGTATTCTAGAAATATTCCTTTGAATAGAAATATTAGTATTAAAGAAAAAAATCTTGGATTTGGAAAGGTTAACCTCCATACCTGAAGCCATGACAAAGTCACTTAAAAGTTGTTTATATGCTAGCGCCTCTTTGACCGTAGAGATACCTTGCAGCATGGTGTCAAAAATTTAAACTATATTAACCACATTAAAATTTTTAATATAATTTTATTAATAAATAATAAGCTCACATCTATAAAACTAAACCTAAAACCTTTAATACTTCATTGCTTTTATATACTCCATCATCTTTTTAAAATATCCTAACCAACTTAACGTCTTCGAAGTTAGAAAATGTAAGTGAATAGACAATAACGTTAGTGGTGATATTTTATTATGAGAAAAATGAATTTGGAGGATTTATATCATGATTTTTTTTATTTGATCAACCTTAAATATTCAAAAATTTCAAATATTTAATATTTGAAATATTTAATGTTCAAATATTCCATGGTTGCAGTTTTCTCTTCAAAACCTAACCTTATCCTAGTTTATACGTGAAAATTGGCTGAGAGGATAAGTTGCTTTACCCATTGTGCTGACGACGTTGAGCCTAAAACACATCATTTGGATTGCTAGAGTCAACATTAGTTGAGAATAATTAATATTATTTTATTATTAAAGGAGAAAATGGTTACATTGTTGTAACTTTCTCCCTAGTTTAGGATTAGTTCCTATAGTTATGGGGTTTGGGTACAACTTCCTATTTGCTAGTATTGTATTTAATGATGTAATCTTTTGATTGAATTGTAATAGAGTGAACGACATAAATCTCTCAAAATTTTGTGAGTGTATTCTCCAGGTGCAGGCCACACCTGAGAGCTACATCTCTTTCTTTTCAATTCAGTGCATATTTTATCTTGGTATCAGAGCTCAGATTGAGTGAGCCTGATCTTTGTCACCTGTGAGGCTGAAGTGCATGTAGAAGCTAGCTTGCCTGTGTGGCAGAATAGCCTGTGTGGCTGTGTGTGTACACGAGAGCTCTGTGCTCGATTGAGCAGGTGGACTGCAGAACACTTGGCTCGGACTAGGAATTTTTTTTTTTTTTTTTTTAGCAGAAAGGCCGACTGGCGCGGATTTTGCACTGACAGTCGCGCCAGAAGACCGATTAGCACGGAATTTCAGGGAGAAATCGCGCTAGAGCGCGGAATTTTGGGGAAAAATCGCGCTAGAGCGCGGAATTTTGGGGAAAAATCGCGCTAGAGCGCGGAATTTCAGGGAGAAATCGCGCTAGAGCGTGGAATTTCGGGGAAAAATCGCGCTAGAGCGCGGAATTTCAGGGAGAAATCGCGCCAAATCACCAGAAAGCCCGATAAGCGCAGATTTTACCGGGAAAAATGCGCCAAATTTTTTACTCTAAGCGTTTTTTAATTAGCGCAGATTTTTCACTCGGGGTAGCGCCAAGGAGATCCCTGAACATCGTGAACTTCGTTTGGCGGTTTGCAAACGGAGCAGATCGGCGGAGGTGCAGATCAGTCCGGGAGAGACAGATCAGGAAAGCGCCAGAGGAGATCTGCGGGAAACCTCGACTTCGTGTTGGCAATCTGCAACGAGAGCAGGATCGGCGAAGTGGCAGATCAATTCGGGAGAGGTGGATCGGATCAATTGTGATCAGATCATTTTTTCGGCTGTGTTGGAAACGTCGAAGTTGCTCATTGGAGCGGGAGTGCCAGACACTGCAGATCGGTGGCAGAGGTGACAGATCGATCTGACAGGTATTGTTTTTGTTGTTGTTGTTAAGTAGATTCACAATGAGTAACACGATGGAATCCTACCTTAACGAGTCTGGTAAACTCAACGGATCTAACTTCACGAACTGGAAGTTTAAGATCCAGACTCTGCTCGAAGGTGCGAATGCTTGGGCTATAGTGATAGGCGACGAGCAGAAGCCGACAACAACCACACAGAAAAACGAGAAGGAAGACTGGGAAAAACGAGAAAACAAAGCCAAAGTCCTGCTGAAGATGTCTGTGAAAGACAATGTCATTGCACACATCAGAGATTGTAAATCGTCCGCCGAGATCTGGACGAAAATAAAAAATCTCTATGAGACCCAGAATACAAATAGAGTTTTGGCTCTGAAAAGCAAGCTATTTTCGATGAGGATGGACGAAAGGGAGTATGCTACTGCATTTGTAGCGCGAATTAAGGATGTTAAGGACGGATTGGGGGCCATTGGAATGGCGGTGGCTGATGAAGATCTTGTTGCAATTACAATGAATGGGATGCGTGATGATTTTCAAACTTTCATCACTAGAGTCTCGGCAAGGGAGAAAGCACCCACGTTCGATGATCTCACTGCAATCTTGCAGCAAGAGGAAGATCGAAGGCAGAACCTGAATCTAAACCCCCAAAGTGACGATCTCGCGCTGGTGGCAAAACGAAGACTATCTAAAGGAAGGCAGTCACAGTAGCAATCAAAGCAAAGAGGAGGAACATCACAGAAGAATCCGCATTCTCAGAAAGGTATGCTTGCAAATCATTATGAAAAGAAATGTTTTTATTGTGGAAAAATGGGTCATATACAGAGAGATTGTTATCATAAGAAGCAGGCTGATGAGGCAAGGAGGAGACAGGTAAATCCAAAACACAGAGGATATTTTGTGGAAGAAGAAGACTTCAGTCATGAATTTCGACTGTTCACAATCAACTGTGCCCTAACAGCATCAAACGAAGATGACATCTGGTATGTCGATTCTGGAGCATCCTCACACATGACAGGTAATAAGGAATTTTTTGACAGTCTTGAAGAAGTTATAAATGGATCAAAAATATATCTAGGGGATTATAATGGATATCAGATTAAAGGTCATGGGGTGATTTCAGTTAAGTTGCCTAATGGAAAAATTAGTCACCTTTCAAATGTGTTATATGTACTTGGAATAAAGAAAAACCTGATATCTGTATCCATGATGGCTGACCAAGATATGCATGTCGAATTTTTCAAGACTCACTGTGTGATAAAGGATTGCAGGGATGAAATTGTTGCAACAGGCATGCGAGTAGGAAGCCTATACAAGTTGGATGCAAAAAGTATACCGAAGCAAGCCATGGTTGTAGGAGAGTCGACAGCTGAACAACTCTGGCATCAGAGGTTTGGTCATCTGAATCTGCAGGATCTTATGTTGTTACAAAATAAAGGTATGGTCGAAGGTCTCCCCATCTTTCGTAACATTCAGTTGAACTGTGATGGTTGTGCCCTAGGAAAGATGCATAGAGAACAGTTTCATATGCATGATAGGAGGAGGCAAACTGAAATCTTAGAGCTAGTGCACACTTATGTATGTGGTCCCATGTAGACAAGGTCGCTAGGGGGAGCATACTATTTTTTGTTATTTACTGATGGCTACACTAGGTATTCTTGGGTTTATTTTTTAAACAAGAAAAGTCAGACTTTCCAATGTTTTATAGAATTCAAAACCATGGTAGAAAAACAGTTTGGAAAAAGTATTAAAATTCTCCGATCTGATCAAGGAGGAGAATACAAATTAAAGGAATTCATGAAATACTGCAAAACTCATGGGATTGTTCAGCAATATACAGTGCCGCATACACCATAGCAAAATGGAGTTGCAGAGCGGAAAAATAGAACATTGGTGGAGTGTGCAAGGAGCATGCTGCAAGGTAAGGGTCTATCTAATATGTTTTGGGCAGAAGCGATAAATACTGCTGTATATTTGAAAAATAGAAGTCCTACTAGGTTTCTTGACTTCAAAACCCCTTTTGAAGCCTTATATGGATTTAAACTAGCAGTAAACCACTTAAGAGTCTTTGGGTCAAAAGCATTTGCACATGTAACCAAAGCTGATAGAAATAAATTAGACCCTAAGGCAGTTAAATGCATCTTAGTTGGTTATGGCACAAAGTTTAAAGCATACAAACTGTTCAAACCTGAGTCTCGTAAGACATTTGCTAGTAGAGATGTAGTCTTTCATGAACAGGTGCAGGAAAGGAAAGCTGATGTTGGAGATGATTGGCACATTCCATTGCTGTTGGAGGAAAG
>APFE031440806.1:41713-59456 GCA_000404065.3 Pinus taeda
TGTGTAATTTTTCATTGTTTAAATTGCATTTTGAATATATAAATAGATTCAACACGATGGAAATTTCTATAAACACTTGTATTGCATACAATATACAACATAAGCAATTTTTTGTTCATTTTAGAGAAAAATGAAAAAAAATTAGACCTAAAAAAAAATCAAAATATAATATAACAAAGATACTTAAAATATTTTACTATTTGTTTTTAATAATTTTTATATAATATGTATATAATTATCTTCCCTGATTCAGTCAAATAGTCGAATCTTATGGGAGTCCAGATTATTGCAATTTACAGCTTAATATTATTACGAATAACATTATCAAACCCACAAAACATCATTGCTTATTACAAAGAACATCATCAAAACCCACAAAACATCATTGCTGAGACTATTGGTCGTTCAATTCCATCGCAAGGCAGATGGAGAGGTGGTGTGGCCCTTTATCCGAAGGAAAATCATCATTTCAAATTAAAAATGGGATTAGGTATGGGTATAAATAATTTCGCAAAGCTTAATAGTTTTAGGTTATTCTTTGACATTGAAAGATATTTAGAGATTCTAGAATTATCGTTAATTACTTCCATGGGCAATGACATATAGTCATTTTTTTTCTTTATTATTGAAAAAAAAGGTGTCGAGAGTTAAAAATATTTAGAAATTTAGAATTATTTTACTTATTTTAATAATTATTAAAATGTACATATTATAAATTAGGAATCTTAAAAAAAAAATTTATTAAAATTACAATTTGATTATATTTGCTACAATCACATTTACAGAGAAAAGAATACTCTTTTCGATGATATATCTAAAGAAGCCACCGAGCAAAAGCTTGGTACTTGGTTGATTTCAGAACAGAGTGCTCTAGGATTTCATGTCCAAAACCTTACCTTATCCTATAGTTTGTTTGTGAAAATTTATTGAGAGGATAAGTGCTTTGCACATTGTGCCTATATGGGACATGGGCTCATTGGGGTTAAACCAAGTCATTTGGATCGCTAGAGTAAACTTCAATTTGAGTGTGACATTTCAAATAAAACCGTCTTTTTGGCTACGGTTAAGAACTTGATGGTTGATTATTTATTCTTTTATTATATGTGCATGTAATGCTAGGAGAGTCATAACTTCCTTTTTTCATTGCTGCTGATATGTATCTGGTTCCCACTAATTGGGTTTCCTTTTTGAAAGATACTCTTAAATTTTCAGCTTCTGGGTCAGATTACAGTGTATTAGTTTGCCTATATTTATTAGTCCTTGCCTCCAGCATAGTAGGGACTATAGCATTCGATAGGATGTTGACCGGCTATTAAATTGCGGGTTGACCATGTATTTCTGCCGGTTATTCACAGTTTAACCAAAGTTTATGCTGAGCGCTTTGCTCGCCAGAAAACTTTAACCAAAATTTTCGGTTTACCCTCTTATTGCCCGCCTCACTTCGCCCGATGGTCGCACAACTTAATTTATCCTAAGTTCTTTCTGCGACGGCAAGACTAGCGAGCACCTAAGCTAACAGCATCAACGTTTAGACGTTTGTTCATTTGCATGTTGACCACCTGTCAGAGCCTGTGTTTACCACCCAAGCTTACACAGCGTCCGAAAAAAGTCCCAGTACAGTAAGGCAATGGCTCGCACCTTGAGCGTCAGCGATGAATTTCTGTATATGGATCTGATCTGATAGAAATTCAGTGTCTGAATCTTGTCTTTTTGGATCACAGGGGCGAAGCTTTCATGTAGGACTTTTTAGCTTAAATTTTTTGAATTTGGCAGAGAATTGAACTTAACAATGGAACCCAGCGCCGGCTTGGTTGCCGGTTCTCATAACATAAATGAGTTCGTGGTCATCCATGGACATGAACAGGTTGGAAATTTATACAGGACGTTGGTTTATCGTAGGCATTGTGAGTTACGTTCGGGTTGTTGTGCTGATTTTAAATTTGAGACTTAGAAAATTTGTTTTCTTGTGTTGCATTGCAGCGGAAGCCTTTGAACACGTTGAGTGGCCACGTCTGCCAGATTTGTGGCGAGGACGTCGGGCTTAACACGGACGACGAGCTGTTCGTTGCCTGTAATGAGTGCGGGTTTCCTGTCTGTCCGCCGTGCTATGAGTACGAGAGACGAGAAGGAAATCAGTCATGCCCGCAGTGCAATACTCGTTACAAGCCTCAAAAAGGTTATTTTTTGCTCTGGAACTCTTTAAAATTTTATGTTGAATTTGGACGTTCTCGGCAGCTTTGTAGCATTGGTTCAGGTTGAATTTGAACATTCTTGACAAATTTATTATACTTCATGTCGGATTCTTGAAAATTTCTAATTTGATGTCGAATCTGCATGGTTTCGCCCGTATGAAAGTACGATTCAAGCTAAATTTCCTAGTTCATGTTACATTTCAACGTTCTTTGCAAATTTATTCTAATTCGAGCCGAGTTCTTCAAAAGTTTGTAGAGTTTACGCTGAATGTGCATGTTCTCGACAGTATGAAAGGATAACCCATGTTAGCTTTGCAAATTTGGGTTGAATTTGAATGTTCTTGATAAATTTAGTTTAATTCAGGTCGAGTTTGCACGGTTTTGTCAAATTTACTGTCGAATTCAAATCGAATTTGCCATTTCTTGACCAATTTACCGTCCATCGTTCTGCATTTGCACATTCATGGTAAATTTAGCACGATTTATGACTTTAATGATGCGAATTTGGTCATATGGTACGGCATTTGCAGGGAGTCCACGTGTGGAAGGTGACGATGATGAAAAAGATGTTGATGACATAGAACATGAATTTAATGTGGAGACTCAGCAAAGAAACAGGCAGCAGATCACCCAGGGGATGCTCCACGGACGCATGAGCTATCGCCGAGGTCCCCACGACGAAAATTCGTAGATTGCTCATAATCCAGAGCTTCCTCCACAGATTCTTGTAGTTGCAAACGGCCACTCGGTACTGATCAATGCCCTAAATTTTCTTTGACGAAATTTCTGGAGAATGCATAGAATTTGATTAAGTGTTAGAAAATCTTGCCGCAATGCATAAAATTGGCTTTTACAAATTCTGTCTTTGCATTTTTTGGAAGTAATAAACATTTAGAAATTTGTTTGAAGTCGTAATCAAATGGTTTTGACAAAAGATGCAAGAGAGGTCCTAAAAAATACAAAATTTGTGACAAAGAAAATGAGTTAGGATGCTTTTTACCAAATTCTAGAAATGTATTTAGAATTTAATCGAATAATTTGTTGCAAATGCTTAAGTTACACCAAGAGATAGAAAAATTGCTTCCAGGGTTTTGATAGACTAAATAATTCAAAAAGAAATTAAAACAAAAGTAGAATGCGCAAAATAAATTTATGCAAGTATGGACATCTGTGTTTGAAGTTTAAAAGAATAAGTACAAAACGCAGGGAGTTCAAGGAAAATGCTTGAAGCTTGGAATGATGATATTTGTCTAATGGCATTAGTTGTTGAATTAAGGTTGTGAGTGGGGAGATTCCAACGTCATACTACGCAGACAACCAATTGCTTGCCAACCCTGCAATGCTGAAGCGTGTGCATCCAAGCTCCGAGCCGGGTAACCATTGGCTTCATTTCTGTTAATTTTTATCAAATTAATTTAATTCTACGTGGAAATTCAAAGTTTCGTACACTGTTGAGTATTGGAATGTGTCGCTTTGAAACAGGGAGTGGAAGGATCATCATGGATCCAAACAAGGATATTGGTTCTTATGGCTTTGGGAACGTGTCTTGGAAGGAGTGAGGTGATGGTTATAAATCGAAGGAAAACAAATCAGGCCAGCTGGATATGACGGAAGGGAGATATCAATATAATGGAGGGTTTGCACCAAATGGGCCTGAAGATTATATTGATCCTGATATGCCAATGTAAAAACTCTGTTCTGCTCTCTTTTGGGCTGCATGATTGAATGTTTCGAGTTTGTTCGGAAAGATCAAATTCTTCGATTTTCAGCGTTTGATGATTCTAAGCTTGAATGTTGTGCTTAGAAGCTTTGATTTTGCTGCAGGACCGATGAAGCAAGGCAGCCACTGTCCCGAAAAGTGCCAATTCCTTCAAGCAAAATAAATCCACACCGAATGGTCATTGTAATTCGACTGATAGTGTTGGGTATTTTTCTCCGCTATCGTCTCCTGAATCCAGTGAAGAATGCATATGGGCTCTGGGCCACTTCTATCGTTTGTGAAATCTGGTTTGCCTTGTCATGGATTCTTGATCAGTTTCCCAAGTGGTTGCCTATCAGTCGTGAAACGTATCTTGATCGACTGTCATTAAGGTATCTTCGACATAAACACCAGTACTTGGTATCAACTCATGCCCTAAATTGTAATAAATGAACGGGAATTATTTTGGAAACGCCAGATACCCTGCATAGACTTACATTTCAAAAATATAGACGAGGCCTTACTTTGTATTATTTTGTCAGGTACGAACGAGAAGGCGAACCATCAATGCTTGCACCTGTTGACCTCTTTGTGAGTACTGTGGATCCACTGAAGGAGCCTCCTTTGGTTACTGCTAATACAGTATTATCAATCCTTTCAGTAGACTACCCTGTAGACAATGTTTCCTATTATGTCTCTGATGACGGAGCGTCGATGCTTACTTTTGAATCTCTCTCTGAGACCTCAGAATTTGCTAGAAAATGGGTACCATTCTGCAAGCTACTGCATGCAAAACCCACTTGGTGAATACAAAGCTGTGAATGCACAAAACAAGATTGGCAAGGAAGAATAAAATTAATGTTTCAAGCATTTACATCATATAAAAGAAACATTAGTCATGCATATTACTCTGTTTTAATCATAATATCAACAACAAAACTGAACATTACAAATATCATAACAAAAACAAATTGGAATAGAGTATAATAATAATAGTTAATTTAAACATAACAATAACATATTATAATATAATATATATATATATATATATATATATATAATATATATATATATATATATATATATTATTATATAGATAGATAGTTATATATATATATTTAGATTAGATAGATTATAGATATATATATATATAGTAATATTATATATATATATTATATATATATATATATTATATTATATATAATATTATATATATATATATATAATAACTAACATAGCTATTTAGTAAAAGTCTGAATTAACTAATAAAGTCAGAATGTTTGGATCGTTTCTATTTCAAAATTAAATACATGCTATGTCCTTTGTATCCTGTAATTATATCATCACACGTACAAATAATGTATTTATGTTTGGTATCTTTGAATGGTGAGTAATATAGCCCCTGTTGTTGGATGTGGTACAGAGACCATCAAATGACGGCCTATATACCATGCACAACAGTCAGATTCTAATAACCTATATCTCACATGTAGTGGCATTAAACATGCACAACAATCATTCTAACAACAACATACGACAGTGACAATTTCTTCGGCCTGTTCGTTTATATAATGGAGGACAAGCGCTTGGAAAGCATCTTCAGAGTGTCTACCAAACACACTGAAGCATGCCTCTCTCACCTGCTCAGATACGTACTGCTTAATTAATGCTTCATTTTCATCCCCTGCACAAGGTTCACAGTTCTTCATCAGTCACATTGCCAGGTTGAAATTTCACTTATTGATTTTTTGTAAAATATTTTTATAGTTGAATTACATATACACAATCCATCTTTTTGGTTTTTTTTTTTGTAAGTTGTGGTAGTGCCTTGCCATTTCTATTCATATAAATCCAGGTTAAGCCATATACATCATTTTGGTGGTCTCAACCCACTCAGATGGGAAACCGAGTCTGTTGGCCACCTCAAATTAATATAAGCAATTTAGTAACAAAAATGAATAAGTCTATCAATCCATGCTAAATAAACTTTACAGCAAAAAATACTAAGCATATATCCGGCAGTCATGAAAACAAACAAAAAATGGAATACTATCCTCAGAAAACCAACATGGTAAACAGTTTCACGAACTAAAATATCATTCTTCCCCCCTCTCGGGTGGTACCGTTGCTTCCCTTTGTGCTGGAATAAGCTTCTTCAATTGTTGCTAGATTTCGTCCAACTTACTATCTTGCATGATCATTGTGATTTGAAGGTTCTTCATTTCATTCTTCATATTAGGCATGCCCTGGGCCAATTCCGCCATTTCGCCTGCAACTTGCTCCAGCGCCTTGGCGAGTAAGTGCTTCAATGCCCAATACACGTGCAAGGCCTATTTATATAACGTCAGTCGTCCCCTGGTATTACCCAGGTCCATAATGAGGTCCCCCCATTCTTCCATCTCTGGCTTTGAGTCTTCTTCCATTACGTTTTCTTCTAGTTCCTTAATGAGCCTACAGATATCCTCGCCAATCCCTTCTCGATACACCCTTTCAGCCTCTTGAACGGTTTTCCTCATAGTTCTCCAGCTGCATGTTTGAGGGACTGACGTTGAGGTTGTCGGGTTATTGCGATCGGGCTGGTTAGACCGGCCTCTAACCACGCCCCCTTCCCTGTCTCGGCCGCACCATTTAACTCCTTACAGCCTCCTGTTTATCATGGCCAACAACAAAGGTTAGATTCTCTGCCATTGCCTTTGTCCCCGTTTCCTGAGTTCCATTTCCCCAGATTTTGCCCTCCCCTTTCCAGGTTATCCCGATGGTCTAGCTGCTCTTAGGCTTTCCTCCCCTTAGCCTGACAATTGATTACTCTTTGTAGTCTTCTCTATCTCCCGGATTGTTTCTTTGTCCTCCTCGAGTTGTCTCTGATTGCAGTACTTGCAGAAACCAAGCAGGTCTTTGCCCTAATTTCCATGGTTCCTCCCCATGCTATGCCCTTCCTATGAATTTTCCTTCGTACCACCTTCCACTTCCTTACTGCAAGCTCTAAGGGATATTGCCCCCCTAGAATACTTCTCCCTCTCTCTGTTATTCCTAGCTCTCCCCCCTCTTCCATCAGACTACCTAAGGTTAAGAAAATTACAAGATTTGGCTTTATGAAAACATACCCGGACCTTTGTGTCGCCACAGATGAAACCAGCTCATCCTACGCTCCTGCTGTCTTCCTCCTTCGCTGCATAATGATCACTCTTACTCCCTTCACCTCCCTTATTTTCCTTCTTCCACTTGTCCTACATCTCATCATTCTACTGCCGCCAATTCCTGTTGTTTCTTCCCCCATTCCCCCGTCACCTTTGTTCCTCGGGATGCTATCTCATCTGCATGCTACCCTAGCATCCTGTTTTATTATAGGAATGTTTGGTGGCCAACAGTGCCATCCATTCCTCTTCATGATCCGTTCCCACGTCATCTCCTCGTCTCTCACCCCGATCGGGGGCAGCTTGTGACTATTACCTTGAGATCATGTCCGCATTATTGTCATGGGCGATGATTGCTTTGAGGGGCTCCCACCTTTGATCTTCCATATGCATCGGCCATATGTTATCAACCTTACCCCCTTGTTCATTGCATGCCCAATTAGCAAGGAAGTCCGCTGCCTTATTGCCATCCCTTCTAATATGATTGATAATATTATAGTCAATTCTTTTTATGAGCATTTCCATGTCCTGAATTAGGCCTGCCATCCTCCAACTCTGCACTACTTTTTCCCAGTCCTTGCCATTATTCAATTTTCTAAGCATCTCTCTCACTAGCTTTGAGTCACCCTCTATTTCCAGATTATTGTATCCATTTCTGATCGCTATTCTTAATCCTTGGTGAATTGCTATCAATTTTGCTTCGTTGTTGCTCATAATACCCCCATGATCTGCATACACCCATCTTGTCCTCCCTTGATTATCCCTGAAGATGCCTCCGAACCTTGCTAGCCCTGGATTTTCTTTAAAGGCTCCATCAAAGTTCAGTTTGATGAAGCCATCTTGAGGGCGTCTAAAATTGGCAGGGCTGTTGAAAAGCGTTACTGGATCCTTCTGTTTCTGGTAATGAACCATTCCTTGTTCTAAATTGAGGTATGCCAAGATCTTGCTTTCCTCCGGGGTTGTTTCCCAATCTTCTTGATTCTAGTTTTCCATTAAGATTGTTTCCCTTATGTGGCTTTGGGTTCTTTTCCAAATCAGTTCAGGTGCCATTTCTTTGTCTTGAAATATGCTTCAGTTTCTCTCTTTCCATATCATCCATATATTTAAGCCCACCGTTAAACTCCAGGCCCTTCTAACCACCGGGCTCAGGAATTGGCCTCGTCCCCATTGATTAATAGTTTCTTTAATGTTGTGAGGGTCTCTATTTGTCTTCCCAAAAAGCTTATTGATTTCATCCCATTGTTGTTGGGCGAAAGGACATGAGTTTAGGAGATGTTCCTGAGTTTCCTGGGCTTGTTTACATACACACCATCTAGGGGGTCCATGGATTCCATGCTTCTGAAGCTAGTCCCATGTCAGAGTACGACCCTTCCCTACCAGCCATAAGAACATAGTTAACTTTGGCCACCAGTGACCTTGCCATATTTGTTTCCAAATGGAAGCATTTTCATCTTGCCCTTACTGCGTGGTTAGATGGTAGGCTTCTTTAATCGTGAAGGTTCCTGTCGTAGATTTACCCCATCTTAATATCTGGACCTGTTCAATAATTATTCTCCTAGACTTCATTTCTGTTGTATATAGCTCTCTTTGTTCAGTATCAATGTTTCTATCCCACACTTCCAGATCCTTCCAAGTTCTTCAGGTTTCCTCCTATCTTCCTTCATGACAGTAATCTCTTACATGATTTAGTCCTTCCTCCTTAGCTCTTTGACATGTATTTCTAAGGCCCTCCATTTCCTTCAGTTTTTCTCGTTTTCATCCTAGAATTTAGCTAATTTCCCATTCCGGATTTCCCAGAATGCATGTTTGGAGATCATGTCTCTGTTTTGATTGGCCAAGTTCCATATTGTAGAGCCTCTTGGTGTTTCTTCCAGTCTTAGGAGGTCTTCCATTTTTGTGTGCATGTTGTATTTTTGCGTCCAGATTCTTTTCCATAGGTCTCCTCCTCCCTTCATCCATCTCCACCACAGCGTCGCTTCCATTACTTGATTCAAGATGTAGGGATCTCTTAGCCCTAATGCCCCTTCTGCTTATTTTTTGTCAAGCCCTTCCATGATATCAAGGCACATTTCTATCTTTTTGGTTATTGATTATTTTATGAAATATATTTATAGTTGAATGAAAAAGAAATTAAAAAACTTATAAAATTATTTTAAAGTAGCTGGATTGATTAAATTTTGATTTTTTAAATATTTCAAAATCTACAATCCATATATGGATAAATTCTACATTAAAAGTTAATACAAATGATGGAATTTAACCGGGTAGCGGTAACAAGGTGATTTGTCAGACAAATACAATTAAATTTTTTATTAGACAACATTCTTTGTTAAAATAATCAAAATACATGTTAAATTAAAAAAAAAAACATATTTCAAATTTGAAATTCCTAAACATCTTTCAAATTTGAAATTCCTACGGGTCAATGTACCCTTTTCAGTAGGGGAAAAATGGCGGCCCTTTAAATCTCAGTTGATTAGGGCTGTTTTTGAATTTGCTTATTTGTTAGAACACATTTCCCATCCTAAGGTATTTTAATCCTGAAATTAACGGGAAAATTATGAGAAGTTTTTAAGTATACAGAGCTTTCAATGCGCAAAGATTTTCATTAAATAGAGCAACGGAGCCAACTACACTGCAGAGAAAAACATACAAAATTTACAGGTAACATGCTGTTTTAAGCTTCCCAGTTCTCACCCCTAATAAAAGAAAATTTTCGTTGAAGTAGATCTGATTGCGATGAAGCCGCATGTGATGTGTCATAGGCTCTGCGGAGTTGAGTGATGTAATGTTACATGGCCAATTTTACCCTAAAATAAACATAAAATCTTTTAGTGGACATCAGTTTTCAAGGGACCGCACATTGAATTCCTGTCAATATAATGGTGGGTGGGAATGGGATTGGGAAAGTATATCAATCAAATATTACTTGTGCTTCTAGAAGCCAATTCACTAGATTAGTCCTTCTGCACTTTCCTCTTCAAAACCTTACGTTATTCAAAGTTCTTCTCATTTTACTTGTGCTTCTTGAAGCAAATTCACTCGATTTTGTCATCTGCACTTTCCTCTTCCAAAACTTACGTAATCCAAAGTTCTTTTCATTTGTGTCACTTCAACCTTTTTTTTTTTGAGGAGATAAGGTCTTTTGCATTCGTTAAGGGTGACATAATAAATGAGAATTTGAGTGTGACGTTTCAACTAAAATTTGTTTTTGTCCTTGGAGTAAAGCCTTTTTTCTTTTTTAATGATATTATTTTAGGTAGGGATGCGGATGTGACTCATTTTGTTTTTGGCCTTGGAGTAAAGCTTTTTTTTTTAATATTTGATTTTAGGTCGGAAAGAGGATGTGATTTATTTTAGGTGAGAGTCTCGCCTTATATTGTTTAGTTGAATTAGATGTAGGTGATAAAATCTTTTGTTTCTTTATTATGTATCATTTTTTTAAAGGTTTTTTTACGCTAAAAATAGTAATGACAAGTTAAGTTATGG
Source organism: Pinus taeda (assembly GCA_000404065.3). Classification (NCBI taxonomy): domain Eukaryota; kingdom Viridiplantae; phylum Streptophyta; class Pinopsida; order Pinales; family Pinaceae; genus Pinus; species Pinus taeda. The sequence continues at coordinate 52,228 of APFE031440806.1, forward strand.
GAATGTTTCAATAAAGTTATTTTTAGTCATGTATTAAAATGTGTATTTTGATTAAATGATTTTTAGGTAATGAATAGGATGTGATTTATTTTAGGTTAGGGGCCACCTACAATGCATGTCTCCTAACTATCATGTGATTGACTTTAATTTATGATGATAAGAATCTAATTTTTATCATCACAATTTTCTCATTTTTTCTACCTTAAAATTAGTACGAACAAGTTATGGAAATGTTTCAACTAAAGTTATCTTTGGGCCTAAATTAAAACTTATTCCTTGATTATATGATTCTTTGGTAATGAATAGGATGTAAACCACATTAGGTGCGGGGTCACCATTATTCTTACTATGCATGGCCCCCAACTGTCATTTGGTTGAATTTAGATTTACAGTGACAAGACTCGAACCTTCATCATCATGTACATTTTCTCAAGGGATTTCTCTATCTTAAAAATGGTAAGGACAAGTCATGGGAACTTGTGATTTTCATGTTGTAGTGAAGGGAACTTGTTGTGGTGATGCTTCGTCTTCTCCTGGACAATTTAATTAACAATATATTGTAGGCTAGGTGTGCCACATCCAAATTGAGCTTCTAAACTTGCATAGTAATATGCACATATATATTTTTGCATATGAGAGAGTTGACATACCATAAACCAATTTTAGTAAGTCTTGCCTCATTTAAACATGACATGATTTTGGTTAATGTAAATGAGAAGAAAATTACTTTAATTCTAATCAAGTTCCACACTCAAAAAACTAGATGATGTCATGGAAGCTTATCTCCTAGTGGAGCAACTTCCCTAATACAGAGGCAAGGACAAATTGGTAATAGAAGTTAGTGACATGGTTTCAAACATACTTAGCATATATATATAACTCTAGAAAAGGTGTTTTAAAATTTTGTTTTTACCATGTTTTAATGGACACTTAGGTTGAGCAATTGTAAGGTGAACACCTTGTCTTAAAGACATAGTCCCCTCACATGGAGGGACCAAGCATAAAAGGTCATTTGGCCCTCAACCAAAAGTTTCCAAACATCATACATATGGAAGGGTTGGGATGTTTGTTTAGATATAAGTTTCCAAAGCTTATTACACCAATAGTCTAAGATAATTTTATGAGAGACAACTTGTATCCATCAACTAATTTGCACTTTTTAAAATCACAGAAATTCACAGAAAATATTGATAGATTATAATTACTAAATTTCGAGACAATTTTATCAAACTTCTATATTAATTTCTCAATGTTTTAATAAATAATTTATTAAAAAATATTATACTCTTTTTTATAAGTTATTTAACATTTTGATCATATTTCACTAGTCCTCACGTGTTCACTTAATTTCAATTTGGTTAATCCCTACTCAATATCTAAAAATGATGCATTTCCATGATAGTTTGGGATGCCGTCAACCTTCATTCATAATAAAAATGCATGCTTGGGAAAAAAAACTATTTATTAACATTTTCAACAATTTTTTAAGCTTTGGAAAATTGTTTTATTTTAATTAAAGTTAATTTAATAAAAAAAATAAAACAAAGTAGGCATGACATTTTATATTAAAGAAATATACTTATCTTTTGGAAATCATTTGGTTATGGATTATTTTGCAAAATATATTTATATTTAAATAAGAATGAGATTATTAAACAAATATACTTATCTCTTGGAAATCATTTTGGTTATGGATTATTTTGCAAAATATATTTATATTTAAATAAGAATGAGATTATTAAACAAATATACTTATCTCTGGGAAATCATTTTGGTTATGGATTATTTTGCAAAATATATTTATATTTAAATAAGAATGAGATTAATTTTGTTTTATAAAATTATATTCAAAATGTGTTGGATTGATTAACATTATTGGTATGACAACTAATTTATACTAGGTTTTTTTTTCCTGTATTCAAAAAAATGTTGGATGGATTATGTTTCATTAAAAATAGTGCAAAAATGAAGTTAAAATTTTGACTTCACCCATATTTGTCAAAATTTTAAAATATTCTAAATTCTAGAATAAATATAAAATGATGGTAGGGAAAAATCATCTTCCCATTAAAAATTATCGATACCCACATTTAAAGAGTAAAATAACTTTCCTTTGAATCTTGATTGATTAAGGAAGTCCCTGAATTTGCTTATTTGATAGAACAAATTTCCCAGCATAAGGTATTTTAATTTTATAAAGCAAAGAAGAAAAATTAAGACGCAAAGAAAAAGAGGACATAAAAAGATTACAGGTATCACGATGTATTAAGCCCCCCTGAAAAAAATTTGCATTGCAGTAGATCGGGGTGAGGTGAAGCCACATGTAATGTGTCATAGACTCTGCAAAGTTGAGTGATGTGATGTTACATGGTCGATTTTACCCCAAAATAAACATAAAACCTTTTACATGGACATCAGTTTTCAGGGGACTACACATTGAATCCATGTTGATATAAAGATATATGGAATTGATAAAACTATCTCTATGTCATCTGTGCTTCTAGAAGCAAATTCACTCATTTTTTTCTAATTTTGTATGATATGGCCTTCAAAACTAATATTACAAAGGAATATTACCAACATTGATATGTTTCCTAGCTTCACACCACACATCCATTAGTCTCTTTACTTTATCTCTCTAGGCAGTGAAGCCCCGTACCTGACTTGAAAGTTGGCAGTCATATTGAGCAGGTCATGGTGATGTGGAATTGAAAGAGTGGCATAAGCATTGTGCATCCTCAAAAACAACTTGGTGTTCATTTTTTTCTTGGGAAAAGTCTCCTGATACAGATGAAACTTATGTGCCATCTTTCTCTCACCCCTCTCTATATACTTTATAGCCCAAATGAAGGTTGTCTCCAACACATCATACAAATTCTTAAATTCATTATGAATGGTCTCTGGAATTACCACCTATTCACCTACAGAGGCATGTATTAATCTCACCTTGAAACATTGTAGAGATATAACATTTTCGACTGGAACTTGGAAATTTACTGGATGAGAAAAAATATGAGATGGGCAAGCATCATTGATCTATAATTTTTGTTCTTCCAAAAATCAAAGTGGATATTGCTTCTATAAGATTTCTATAGGGAATAATGCTTGTTGAATATAATTTTTATTCTTCGGAAAATGAAAGTGGGTATTGTTTTTATAAGATTGATATAGTGAATAATGCTAACAAACACTAAGGCTAACAGAAGGATGGTCGATATCAAAAATATTAGTAAATATAGAAGATTTTAAAATGAAAATGATAGCAAGAGGAGGAATATAACTCTTTCAACAAGGGGAAGATTTTAATTAAGAAAGATGTAAAGAAGAAGAAGAGATGAAAATCTTTCGAGGATCATGTTGTTTTTAGCCCCAAATACAAAATATTTTCTTTATAGTAGATTTTACCGCTAAGGGTTATGTGTAACAACCTTTATATAGTTCATTTATCTTGGTCGATTGTACTAAAAGAAACATAAAACCTTTTAAGCAGAGAATAGTTTGGAGGGGATGGCACATTGAATTGTTGTCAAAGAGTATTCTCTTTGATACTCATGTCCATGAATTAAAGACACTCCTAACCATGAATTATGAATCAGATAACTCACAAATTGAACACAAGACACACTTGAACATTTGATTTCCAAATAGGGGTATTTACACATAGTGAAGAAGCTTCTCGAGTTGGTGAAAATGGCTTCTTCGAGAAGCTATTTGAACTCTTGGAACTTCCTCCTGAACTCTCTAGACTTCCTACCTAGCACATTTAATGCAGGCGATGGTTGGAATTAATGTTTTCCAACACTCCCCCTTAAGTCCAACCATAAGATAAACACTCAAAATACCCTATAGCACTATACATAAGATACATACATCCTCTAAATTGACATGCCTGCTAGTCTAAGTCACAGCTAGGCTTACAAGATAATTTGGATTTTCTACAACACATAAATTACTTCTAGAAAACTCAAATTTTGTCTTCCCAAGAGGCTTCGTGAATATGTCAGCTACATTCTCATTTGTATTACAATATATTAAGTCAATTTCCTTTGATTGGACCTTTTCTCTTACAAAACGATATTGTGTGTCTATATGCTTTGACCTTGAACGACATACATGATTATTCACCATTTTGATGGTGATTATCACATCTCTTCACTGTAGGTTCTTGTTGACCTTCACCAACATCTTCAAGTATTCTGCTAATCCATATTGCTTCGCAGGTGGCACTGCATAATGCTTTATACTCCGCTTCAGTTGATGAGAAGGAAATGATTGGTTGTTTCTTACTGCTCCATGATATAGCTCCCGATCATATATTGAACATGTATCTAGTGGTGAATTTCATGTCATCTAGATTTACAGCCCAATCAGAATCAGAATGACCTATCAATTCAACATTACAATCATTAGTATATTCAATAACAAAATTGATAGTTCCCTTTAAATATCGAAGGGCCCTTTTTGTAGCTATCAAATGGTTTTCATGAGGCCTAACCATGAATTGACTAAGTATGCTTACTGTGTATGCAATGTCTGGTCTATTGGTAGTGAGATAATTCAGACTTCCCACTAATTGTTGATGCAATGTTCCATTCACCTCTTTTGTTCCATCATCACTTCTCATTTTGATATTTTGTTCCAGTGGAGTACTTACTTCTTTGCATCCTTTCGTATGAAATCTCTTTAGTAACTCATTTGTATATTTTCTTTGTGTGATTAAAGTCCTTCCATCATCTCTCCATACTTCAAGACCTAGAGAATAGTGCATCTGTCCAAGATCCTTCATCTCAAATTCCTGTGATAATTTCCTTTTTATATCCTTAATCAATTTATCAGCACTCCATGTTATTATTAGATCATCAACATATATAGAGATTAATACTATATCTCCATTTCTATATGTCTTGACATACAAATTAGGATCATTTTTTCTTTTGTTAAATCCTTACTGAAAGAAGAATTTATCGATATTTTCATACAAAGATCTGGGTGCCTGTTTTAGTCCATATAAGGCCCTTTTTAACTTGCATACAAGATGTTCTTGTCCCTTCTTTACAAATCCTTCTAGTTGAAAAAGATAAATCTCCTCTTTCAAGTCACCATTTAGAAAAGCTGACTTCACATCTAATTGATGTAGCTTCCAATAATATTTAGTTTCCAATGTTATCATTATTCTGATTGTGTTCATTTTTGCAACTGGAGCAAAGGTATCTTCATAATCTGTACCTTCCTATTGTGAATAACCTTTTGCAACAAATCTTGCCTTATATTTTTCTATGCTACCATCAACATTAAATTTTGTCTTGTACAACCATTTTGATCCTATAGGGACTTTATTTTCACGTAATTCTATTAGTTCCAAAGATTCATTTTTCATTATAGAGTCATATTATTCTTTCATAGCGTCCATCCATTCTTTATCATTTTTAGCTTGTTCATAATTTAAAGGCTCAAAAATAGTCATTACTTGAGACACTAAAGTATAATATTTATACCTGATAGGGGTTTGAATATGTCGTGTTCATTAGACTGTGCAGTACCTTCTCCTCTTCTTCTTCTCTGTGGAGTGCCTTCATCACTTCTTTGTGGACTTTGACTTCTTGACATGCCTTCTGGAATGTCCATGCTTTCTTGAGTTTGAGATGATTCCACAACATATTCTTCTTCTTTAAAGTTTTCATAAGGAGGCTACCATACATTATGTACATTTTCTTTTATTTGTTTATCTTCATGCTCATCAAATATAAAATATCTACCTGGAAAGACCTTGTGAGTACTTGGATCATACATTTTATATGTTTTTTTATCAGTAAATATCTAATAAAAATGCATTTGATGGTTTTGGCATCTAATTTTCTCCTATACTCTTTAGGAATATGAGCAAAGGCCTTGCATCCAAATATCCTTAAATGCTGAACTTTAGGTTTAAAACCATAAAATGATTCGAATGGTGTTTTGTGCTCTAGATACTTTGTAGGGATTCTATTTTTGAGGTATACAACTGTATTAATGGCTTCAGCCCAAAAACTATTAGAAAGTCCTTTAATTTTTAACATACTATGATCATATTCAACTAATGTTCTATTCTTTCTCCCAGCTACTCCATTTTGCTAAGGTGTATGTGGTACTGTAACTTGTTGCATAATTTCATTTTGCTTGCAGTATTTGACAAAAGCTCTTGAAGCGTACTCACCACGTTTATATGATCGAAGAATTTTAATGCTCTTTCATGTTTTCTTTTTAACCATACTCTTGAATTATTTGAAGTATTCAAACACATCACTTTTGTTTCTTATAAAGTACACCCAGGTGTATCTAGTGCTATCATCAATAAGTATAAGAAAGTAATATGCTCCCCCAAGTGACTTAGTTTGCATTGGACCACATACATCAATATGCACTAGTTCAAGTATTTCATGTTTTCTTCTATTTTCATGCACGGGAAATTCTTCCCTATGTTGTTTTCCTAGTGCACAACCTTCACATTCAAAGTGTTCACCCTTAATATTTGGAAGGCCTTCTACCATAAATTTCTTTTGATGTAACATTAGGTCATTATGATTTAAGTGTCCATATCTTTGATGCCAAAGCTCTAGATTTGAAATGCTTGTTGATGCCAAATCTTGATGCCCATTCTGCATTACATCCAACTTGTATAATCCTCCAACTCTCATTCTTTTTGCAACAACCATGTAGTTTTCCTGCACTTCCTTTACCAAACAATATGATTTCACAAATTCAACTTTTAAATGTTGATCTGTAATAGTAGAAACTAGAATTAAGTTCTTCTTTAATCTTGGAACATACACCACATTTTGAATTTGTTTTTCTTATCCATTAGACATCGTAACACTTATATCACCATATCCTTTAATTTCATGTGATCTATTATTTCCTAAATATATGTGTGCACCATTATTAACCTCATGATAAGTATCAAACCAATCTCTTTTGCATGACATGTGGATTGATGCACCAAAATCTATAAACCAAGCATTATCATCATCAATTTCTGCTGATAAAACAACATTGGACACAAATAATTTAAGATGGCTAAAATCATGATTGATTGCTTCATCTCTATCAACATAATTTCCTGAATTCTTTCTTTGTTTAAATTGATTAGACCTTCTTTTCATTCAATTCTGTTGTGTGTGGAGCATGTTTGTTCAGAGGTCTTTGTTTCAGCCGGATGTATACCCTAGGAAGTTTTGTACACCCCTCCACGC
>APFE031440806.1:63606-81549 GCA_000404065.3 Pinus taeda
GACTCCCATAATGTTGTTCATAATGTTGTTCAATAATAGACTACTTCAACCCTAACTATTAAAAATAAAATAAAATAAAAAACTTTATAGTTGTCAACTGGACTAAAATAAAATAAAAAACTTTATAGTTGTCAACTGGACTCCCATAATGTTGTAAAAAATTAAAAAAGACCTGGACTCCTATTATGTTGTTCAATAACATACTATTGCACTACTAATATAACATAGTTTTGAAATAATTTATGTATTTAAAAAAATGTATCCACATTGTGGAATGCAGTTTTTTTTCCTTTATATAAAATCACTTTCAAAACTCTTATCACAAAGGAAGATTCTGCCTTCAAAACTCATATTACAGAGGGAGATCGATCACCAGCATTGATCTTTCTCCCAGTTTCGCCCCACGTGACCATACGCGGGAGCTCGTCCATTCGTCGCTTTCATCCACGTCGGGCCAGCCAAGGCCCTCTTTTGGCCCAAAAGCTGTCGGTCATATTGAACACGGTCACGTGGATCCGAAAGAGTCACATACGAAGTGTGTATCTTTAAAAACATCTGGGTGCGCTCATTTTTTCCCTCGGGCGAAGTCGCCTGATCCGGATGATACTCCCGTGCCAGCTTTCTGTAAGCCCTTTTTGTATCTTTCGCAGTAGCTGCGGGGCTTACCTCCAGTAGTTCGTACAATTTCTTTGACCCTACGTGACCAGGTTCTGACTACCGCTTCTGCGCCCGCAGAAGCTTGCGTTCAGCTTGCATTCCTCTCACCAGGAAATGCCGCCGAAATCTAATATTTCTGCTAATGGTGTTCGATCCCACAGGCAGTGTCTGGCGGCCCATATGACCAGAGCACGACAATTCACTAGAGGAGAAAGCATTAGAGGAAAATAGAAGGGAAAATGGCTTACTGATATCTATTTTTTCTTCCTCTAAAAACCAAAGGGTCGGACACCGACACACTGAGTAATCGCTTGCGGAAACTATGGATATTAAGAGAAGGATGGACGACCGATCTTCAAAACTGTCAGTAAAGAGAGGTGATTTACAAAGGAAATGCGATAAGAGGAGGAGAAATACGTAAGTCTTTCAGTAAGGGGAAGGTTTTACTTATATAGCAAACGGAGGCGGGGAAGATGCAATGAAGAGAAAAATTCACTCTCGAAAAGAAAAATATGTGTTACCATACATCTGGCCACCACGTGTGACGTGTCATATCCTCCGCATAATTGGGCGATGTCACATGGTCGGTTGTAGCCCTGAAAAAAGATAAAACCTTTTATGCAGACAACGGCGTTTGCCCATCGAATTGCTGTAAAAACAAATCGCCAACGTGGTATTGGGAAAGCATCTCCCATGTTGCTGGTTGCTTTTTTGTAAGTAAGAGAAAAACACTGATATTTGTATTAGAAAAGCAAATATCAGTACATATTCTATCATATCAGATGCCTATTGCATTTACGAGATATGTCCTGTAGTCGTAACACATTATAATCCAAAATATATCTTTGTTGCAGTTACAAAGAAATATATGAATATGAAGTAATTTTAAGATAAGTAAACATCCCTATTTAAACTACACTATGAACAAAAATTGATTTTATCACAAAATAAGCAAAAACAAAATTGACATGAAAACAGGGGAACAATAATACTAAAGGTAGGTGTCTATAATGAGACTTTTTGGAAGCCTTTCAGGTGGGTATTTCTGGTCAAAATCCGGCAGCAATTTATTGGAATCGCAAGTTTGTTAGCTAGTTTCTGCACAATCAAAGCATCCCAGGGGTTTTTCAGGGTGCTGAATCCAAATATTCAGTTAAAAAACCATTTTAACTGCAACAAATCAAGATTTAACCTCAATTTCTTCCGCCGAATTCTGTCACCGGAATCTCCAAAAAGTCGCATTATAGACAACTCCATACTAAAGGGTTCGTAAGCCAAATTATCTATATCAGGAAAAGGGAAGAAAGCCAGCGTCCAATGTAATGTCCCCCACCAAAATCTCAATATGCATCCTATCTCGCTGAGCATGAATGCCCATTTTGGACGTCTTGTCTACGTTGCAGTTGTACTCCCTACCCATGCACTGAATTGAAATGTGCCTTAATGCCCTCCACAAGAATTTGCCTGAGCCAACCTTGTAGATGTGGATGTCGGATGCATGTGATGCCTCGAGCGTGGTTGATGATGGGCTGTGAATCCCCATATATGTGAATGGAGGGAATGCTCAGGAAAGAAGCAAACCAAAGAAGACCCCACAGTGCCATGGCCTCCGCTTTCATATTTGTTCCATTGCCCGCCCCCCAGTGTACCCAATATTGTTGTTCTAAAGAGAGAACGATCCAAAAACCACATCTACATCTGCCCCCTTGTGCGGCGCCATCAAAAAAACTCTCCTGATAGTTAATCTCGAGACGAACATCCGAAAGAGGAGACCGATTAGGCTGGAGTGGATTAGATAGAATTGAAGTTGTCCATCCCAGAATCTGGTTAACCAGTGGTGCCAAGTCCATCTTCGATCCTTCAAATATAATATGATTCCGACATGTCCAGATTTCCCAAAAGAAAGCGAGGGGAATAAATCTCCACTGAGACGGTTTATGACTCCACCAAGACAAAGAAGAAGTGATAGAGTCGAACGGAGCTAAGGGCAATTTTAACCTCCCTGATCGCTCGAACCAGATCTGATAAGCAACCAGACATCTAAGGAATAAATGTAGATTATCTTCTGCCTCCTCCCAGCACAAAACACATATACTAGGTCCATTCCAATTCCTCTTCTGTAAATTGTCCCATGTTAAATTTTTGTTTTTCCAAACAAGCCAAACAAAAAGTATGATTTTGATGGGAATATTAATTTTCCAAAACTTAATGAACCAACTTGCCTCGTTTGTATTGTAATAGCTATTGCAGATGGCTTTGTAGGTGTCACACACAAATATATCCCCACGCTTCATCTCCCCATTCCATCCCATCTGGTCTCCATCCTCCCCCTTACATATACCAGACATGCACATGTCTCTTCTGATTTGTTCCCATTCCAAAGCTTCAATACCCCTTAGGCCCATCTACCACACCTCCTTCTAGATTGGGATATTACCATTCCAAGTTTTAATGGCCTGGATCCAAAAAAAGATTCCCGAGCTGTTTATACAATGAATGAACCTATCTGAAATGTGATATTCCAATCTCACTCCTAATATGTGATCCGAACAAATGAGAATCTCATTCCCCAGTCCAAAAGACCAACAAATCCACCGCAGGAACCAATGTTTGATTTTGTTCAGGCTGAGCCAAATAGCAGATCCCATCTTAACACCAACTAGATCCCTGCACATCCAGTATGAATTTTTTTACCCCATAGATGTTTTGATCTAATAATCTCTGCCTAGATGCCATTTCTGAAAATGCCACGCAATAGTGTTTTGATCAGCAGAGCTCATCCGAACCGCTGCAAATCCAGAATGCCCATCCTCCCATGCATCTAGGAATAGTGATCGAATCCAGTCTAGTTAAGTGATATTTTTTCCCGGTCCCTAATCCAGGCCATATGAAGTTAGCCATGATCTTGTTTAATTTCTTGATGTTGGTGCTAGACAGAAAATATAAATGAGCCCAATAAACCGCCAACTAGGTGATGATAGACTATGTGAGAGTGATGCGACCACTAAGAGATAAACATCTATGCTCCCACCCTGTGATCTTGTTGTAGAAACGATCCACCAGCCACATTCAATCACTAACCCCGTAGTTGTTGGGTTTGATATGAAAACCCAGATATTTCATTTCCTCCTCAATACTCTTAGATTCCACTTTGAATATGGATTTAATGTATTCAATGTCCTCCGCATCACCCTGGCTGTAAATAAATGTAGATTTATGTTTATTTATTAGAAGTCCTGTAGCATTCCCAAACTTGAAAAATATATGGTAAAGCACGAGCCACGCGAACCTTGTGATCATGCCCATGATAAGAAAATCATCAACAAAAAAGTTGTGTGAGATCGTGATGCCCCTCCCGAGGTTGAGGGCTTGAAATTCTCCCGTCCCAACATTCTATTTAATGCGCAGACTGAGACCATCCATGGCCAGGATAAATAACAGTGGAGATAGAGAACATCCTTGTCTTAAACCCCGACCTGCCCCAAAATACTATGTGGGATAACCATTTATGATAACAACAAATCTTATATTGGAAACACAAGCCATTATCCATTTTGTGTTCCTCTGATGGAGCCCAATTTTATGCAAAACCATCTACAGATAACTCTAGTCAAGACAGTCATAAGCCTTCTGCAAGTCAACCTTCATGACTGCTGCATTTAATTTTTTGGAATGGATGGAATGCAGGCACTCTTATGCAATAGCAACTACATCATGTATCTACCTATCTTGCAGAAAACCAAATTGCTCGGGTGATATATGCTTTGACAAAATATGCATAATTTGAAGAACAATGATTTTGGAAATTAATTGATATATCAAATTGCACAATGATATGGGCCTATAGCTAAGAAAAGACCCAGTGAGTTGTCGCTTTGGGATGAGAGAGATATAGGTTGAATTGATGTGGGGATGAATGTATCCCTTCAGTTGAGATTCCTCAATCATCTCTAGGAAATCACCATACATGACATCATAGAAATGTATAAATAGCTCCATAGTTCACCCATCAGGACCAGGCATTTGTCCCTTTTAAAATATTTGAGGACCTCCTGTATTTCCTCCTTTGTGACACACTTGTATAATGCTTCATTTGAGTCCTCATCAAACATAGTCGGGTATAACTCTGCCCCCCATATATGATCCTCTATGTAATCCGCCTCCTTGCGCCTGTATGCCCTTTCAAAAAATGTGACCGCTTCCTCTTGAATTTCTGGGAGAGTCTGAATCAAGTTACCGCTTAAGTCCTTAATTTCCCAAATGGTATTAATCTTCCTTTTGTGGCTTGCATAACAGTAAAAAAAAATTGTATTCATGTCCCCCTCTATAATCCATAGTGCCCTGTGTTTTATGCACCACCTGACCTATTAGATGTGAAGCAATTTTTGTTTCTTATCTTCCAGCATTCTGATGGAAGACAACAGGTCCTGAGATGGGTTCCCCTTTTGCATCTGTAAGCCCACGATGTCCAATTCATCCAAAATAACCTGGAGGTCTTTGTGCATTAACTTTGTCTTCTTCCTCTCCCATCTTTTCACCACCGATTTTAGAACAGGTAGCTTCTCAATGATCGTCCCCATGGGAGATGCCTCCTTAGCCGAATATTATGACCAAAAAGCCCTCACAAGTGAGTTAAATTCTGGGTCCTCTAGCCACACTGGATTGAATTTAAAAGGCATGCTCGTTCTATGGTCATCCCTATTCCATTTTAAATAAATGGGTCAGTGATCAAATATAAAAGAATTTATGATCCTCGAGTGAATCAAATCCAACCTGTCAATTAAATTCTCATGCAATATAAATCTATCAAGCCTCTTTGCAATATGTTATGCACCTAACCTACCATTATCCTAGGTAGGTGCCAATTTGGGAGGGCGGATGTCCGCTAGATTATAGTCACTGATGATGGCTTTCAAATGATCAGCCATAAGATCCAACCTGCTAGTCCACCCCCATATTTCATCCAGCCCAATAGTGGAGTTGAGATCCCCGGCCATCATGAGAGAGTCCAGGCCAAAAATCTAAGTATCCACCAATTCATCCTAGAAAATGGATTTGTCTTGATATGGGCATAAATGTTGAAAATGTGGATACACCCTAGGAGCCCTCTGATCTTTCCTGCTAATAAAATACCAACAAAACAAGAGTAAGCCTTAAAATTTGCCCATCTCGGGTTCCATAGTTTAGCCAATCCCCCAAATAGGCCAATTGAGTCCATAGCAGCAATGTGCCATTCGAGAAACATTTTCCTAAAATATGCCACCATCTGCTGAGCAGGATGCATAGATTCTTGAAGTAGTATAATATAAGGATTAATTGTTAGGAAGAGATCTTTGAGGGCAACAAATTTGTGAGCAGCCCCTAATCTGTGAATATTTAGAGATAGGATAAGATTCATGTCGCCCCAGAAAAGGCTCGTTTGCGCTAAGAGCCCTTAGATTAGAAGAAGACACAATCAAAATGTCAATAAGAAAATGGGTGTCTAAAGGACATTCAATGGTTGCAGTTTCCTTTCCAAAACCTAACTTTATCTTAGTCTATATCTGAAAATATACCAAAATTTCCCCTCCAAAACCTTACCTTATCCAATAGTTTATCTGTGAAAATTTAATGAGAGGATAAGTGCTTTGCACATTGTGCTGACAGCTCGTTGAGGATAAAACACATCATTTGGAGTGCTCGAGTAAACGTTAATTTGAGTGTGACATTTCAACTAAAATTGTCTTGGCTACGGTTAAGAACTTATGCTTGATGATTTATCCTTATCTTATGTGTGTAATGCCAGTAGAGAATGTCAGGTTGCTATTAATATCCAAATGTATTGATAGCGTGGGTTGTTAATGTTTTTAATGGATATAAATAGGTTTTAATGATGCAAAGTTACATGGTTAAGATATGTACGGGTATGCCATGTTTTCAAATAGATATAAGGGAGTATTATAAAACTCGGAAATAGATATAAGGCAGTATTATAAAATTTGGAATAAGTTTTAATAGTGAAAAATTATATTGTTAAGATGTTTTTGGGATTTTATATGTTTTTGGGGATTTTATAAGATTATGAGTTAAAATTTAGTGGTTGATATTTTAGACTTTTGCATGAACTTAGGGTTTATTTGGTCAAGTGACTGATTTTTAATATTACAAAAAGATTTCAAATTTATAAATGGTATGTTATTTATTTGAGTAATTATTACACTCATCCTATTGGGAATCAATTAAGTGGATTAACAACTCACTTAAGGTAATGGCAAGATTTTGGAAGTTTACTAAACCCGCGGGTTTTGTTGTAGCTAAAAACCTCAATATGTATCAAAGCATTGGCCCATGTTCAATTCTCCAAATTGTGTTTGAAGAGGGGTGTTGGAGTAATTGTCACATTCACCTCATTGAACATCAATTATAAAAGCTAACCACCTACTAAAAAAAGGATTTAAAAGTTTACTAATAAATAATAACTAAATACACACCACATATACCTAATCTTCATCATACTGGCCAAACTATAAAACTATATTTGATCAAACATTTATATTTAAAATACATAATTAACCTATAATTAATAAGAACTCAAAATATATTTTCATCTAAATTTCTTACTAAAATCTCAATATCTTAACAATAATATCACATAAATAACATAAAATTAATAAAATATTTATCCATAGCAATATATTCCACCATTCCACCCGTGACCATATTTCAATAAGGCAATTTCAAATTAAATTAATCCCTATTTAATATCTAGAAATGGCGATTTGTTCATGGCAATTTTTGAAGCAATAAGTTCAATTCCAATTTAAATTTTTGAAGCAATAAGTCCAATTTATTAACATTATCCACACAATTTTTATGCTTGAAAAATAGTTTTATTCTTAATTAGTTTTTAATGTAATAAAAAGTTAAAACAGAGTAGACATACCATTTTATATTGAAGAAGTATATGTGACACTTCCCAATTCATTTTGGTTATTGATTATTTTATAAAATACTTTTATAGTTGAATTATAAGAAGATTAATTTTTTATAAAATTATATTCAAAATATGTTGGATTAGCTAAGTTTTGTAAAAAACCAGTACAATATGAATATATTTTAGAGTAGAAGTGGAGTACTAGTATACTACTCATTAAAATTAACCCAATTAAATATTAAATAATTTTAAATTTATAAATATCCCACTTTCACTTTAATAAAAAAAATGAGAGAATCAAATGGTATTAACAATTTTCCCACGCTCTGATAGGAAAGTATTAAAAGAAAACCCTTAATTTTTTAAAAACATTACCACTTTCATTATGAATTCAAAGACAAGTATAAATTAGTCCAATTAGCCTTACTAATTGTAAAAAATTGAAGAAAACTTTATAATTGTGAATTGCATTGTTATTATGTTGTTCAATAATAAATTTCATGATTAATATACAAGAGGGAACAAATTTTTTGAGGTGCAAATTTTTTGAGTGCAAAACAAGAAAATAAATTGTATACATCCAAAAATTTGGTTTCTTTTAGTGTGTGATAAATATGTGGTTATATATATATATACACATCCAAAAATTTACATATAGACACACACTATGTGTAAATTTTCATTGTTTAAATTACATTTTGAATACATAAATGGATCAACACGCTGGAAATCTGCATAAACACTTGTATTGTATACAATATACAACATGAATAATTCATTGTTCATTTCATAAAAAAGTGACCAAAAATTATGCATTAAAAAAAAAAGCAAAATATAATATAATGAAAATACTTAAAATATTTTATTATTTCTTTTCGATTTCTTTATATATTAATAGGTATATAATTATCTTCTACGATTCAATCAAACAGTCAGATCAGATCTTATAGGAGTCTAGAGTATTGTAATTTACAACTTGATACAACCCACGCAACATCATTGCTGAGACTATTGATCGTTCAATTCCATGGGCATCAGCAAGGGCAGATGTGGAGGTGGTGTGGCCTTTTATCCTAATGAAAACAATCATTTCAAATTAAAAATGGGTTTAGACATGGGTATAAATAATTTCGCAGAGCTCAATAGTCTTAGGCCATTCTATAATAATCATTAATAAATCATCTGCCACGTGCACATATTCATAAATCTGCTGTAAGAAGTTTTTTTTATTTAAATCACAATTTGATTATGTTTTCTGTTGACAGGGAAAGCAATACTCTTTCCAATGGCTTATGCAAGGAAGCCACGCAGCAGGTTGGTACTTGGTTGATTTCAGAACAGAGCGGTATGGACCACTACCAATATTGTCCGAGGCCTTTTATCAACCACCTTCCATAGGATAGTGACATCTTTATGATCTTATATGATTTTTGGAAAATTATTTTTTGTGCACCGTATATAAGATAGAGAGGTATATAATGCTTCTTCCCAGGGGAATATCCCCTCTTCAAAAAACAATAGAGAGGTATATAGGTAATGGATGTGACTTTTGGAATATCTGTGAATGATTTATGGACATTCTCTATTATATTTATAAAAGGGTTCCCTTCTTCAAAAAAATTAGAGAGGTATATAGGTAATGGATGTGACTTTTGGAATATCTGTGAATGATTTATGGACCTTCTCTATTATATTTATAAAAGGGTATATTTTGGTAAGTGGTTTATTATATTATTATTTTTAAATATGTTTTTAAAACATTGTGTGTAATTTTCAATATTTTTTTCAGGAAAAATTATATAATTTTTTAAAATTCTATATAATATATACATAGTTGATATGTAGTTATTTTATCTATATCTACATTAGAATTTGTTTTTTTTTTTTTTTAATGGGGCTAGTTCCCTGAAGAAGTTAGTATTACGCCCGGTGTACAATATATACAATATTTACAATCGACATATCCGTCACATGAATCACATCAAACTAATATACATGCTGGAAGATACACAATAGCTGCCGCGCAGCACCACAAATGAGATTCGATCACCGGCGGGGTGCGAGAAAGCCGACTTCCCCGGCCGCGTGAGCTAAGCACTAACATGCTACATTAGAATTTGTTATTGTTATTAATATCTTTTAAATTTTACATATTAATTTTATGTTAAAAATTAAATGAATGACACATGTCTCTCTTATTACTCTTATTATCGCTCTTATTAGGAAGTAAAGGATTTTCTTTATTTCTAATTACTTCATCTTTTTAAGGGTTGAAATATATTATTATGTTAAACCTTAAAATATTTTTTTCCCATATATGATATTGAAATAAATTATATGACATAGATATTTAAATAATTTATTAAGTCTTATATTGAAATATTTAAAAGGTATATGAATTATACATTTTTTTTCACATTCAAAATATGAAAAAAAAAATACTAATTATTTTATCTTTCTTTAAAGTTAATATATAATTTTGCACTTCAAATGAAAATGAAATATTTTTAAGCATATCTAAATATTTGATTTATAATTGAATTATAAATAAAATATTTTTACCAAATCTTCTTGTGACTATCTTCTACTATACAACAAAAAAAACACACTAACCCTGAAATTATAAAATTTTAAATTTTTATAATATTTCTGAGTAAAACTAACTAAACATATATCCCCATTTTTGTCATTTTTGTTTTCCATGAATATTGTTTTTTATTGAGGCATGATATTCTATTTGTGTTTTTGTTTTCCATTATAGTGAATATTGCTTTTTATTGAGGCTCGATATAAGTCTTTGTACAAGCTCAAAGGTAAATAAATCTCTAGAAAAACTTTCCAGATTGCCAGATAAGAAGTCCATCTGCAGCAAGTATGGATTGGCAGCAGATGATCCTTTGGTAAAACGGAGGAAAGCTAAGAAAAGAACAAAAAGAGAGTTTAAGGAAACTTTCTACAAGAACTGAAGAAATTATCCAAAGGATAGAAGGAAATATCCCAAGCAGAACCGAGGCCAAACCTCCAGAAGAAAAAAAGGATATTATAAATATATTCCAAGAACACATTATTATAATCCTTCAGATATACATCTGCATTCCACAAAACAAGAAAAGTGGAATAAGCTTACTTGTTGGCTATGTGGACAAAATGGACATACTTCCTTCAGATGTCCAGAAGGCGAAGAATCAAAGCAAAACAGAGGAAAGAAATCTGAAGCCTTTGTTCAAAAAGGCAAACAAGTCAAGCAAGAAGGAAGAGGACCAATGATATGAATGAAATGTGGTTCTCACACACACAAGACAGAACGCTGCCCAAATGTTGTGATTAGAGAAATAGCTCAACAACATCAGATAGAAGAATCTTCCTATGATTCTTTCAGTTCTTCTTCTGCAGAAGAACTCCATGCACATATACAGTAGTATTCAAATTTTGATTCCTCAGAATGCTTATGTTATGAATCTGAAGAATGCGCTTGTCAAGTCCACTATGATTCTGATTTAGAATTCTATAGTGACTCCGGTAAAGAAGGGGAGAACACCAAGCCCTAGAAAGAAAAAGTTCTCATGGCCACAACAGAAAAATATGAATTGAAGATTCTATCCCAGATCCAAGCCATGGAGGATGGAGAAATGAAAAATTGCCTGACTGAAGCATTCATGGACCAATTAAAATCCAACGCTTCAAAAGACTCAGGTAAGAAGTATTTATTTGTTGATGCTTCATATAAAAGAAACACAAAATCATTTCAAGGGCATCAACAGAAACCTAACAGAGTAAGATCACTTACTCTAGGAGAAGTGAGTCGAGAGATTCACAATCTCAAGACAGAAATTTCTGCAATGAAAGCTCAGATTGTATAATTGAATAAAGGTAAATAGGTGGCAAAAGAAGAAGAAGACAATGATCAGCCATGGGATACTGCTCAATACAATAGTAATCAAGAAGTCCAAGTTGCTGAAGGAACCAAAGATCCAAATTTTGGATTCAGAGACATGAGATTATTAACTATCTCCTACTAGCAACATTATGTTAAGGTAAATATTTGCATAAAAGGGCAAATGTTTGAAACGATTGCTCTTCTGGACTCAGGAGCAGATATTAATATCCTCAATATAAAGAATATACCAGCAAAATATTGGGTAGTTGTAGAAAGGAAAGTAGTAGGTTTGGGTAACAAGAAGCTCCAAGATACTCATTGTGTCTATTTGAAGTTTGCAGTAGTTGACATCCCAGTAGACTGCATACTTGCCAATGTCTTTTTGGCAGCAGTAGAGCCTCATGGGTCACTTCGACTGAAGGGAGGAAAAGCTGGATATTTTATATCAGTCCCCACATCTAAAGGGACAAGAAAGAAAATTGAGCTTCCATACATCTCCAATCCGAGAATCTCTATAATGGTCCAAACTATGCAGAATTTGGATAGAGTTGAAGCCAGACTGTCAGATCTAAAAGATTTGAGCTCTTAGAATAGAAGAACAGCTCAAACTGCCCCAAGTAAAAGGCAAAGTTGGAGATCTGAAGAAACAAATTGAAAAAGAATACTGCTCTGAAGAACCTAATGCATTTTGGCATAGGAAGCAACACACAGTTGAGCTCCCTTACAAGGAGTCCTTGGAATTGTTATGGGTTCTACGTAAATAAGAGAGCAGAACAAATCAAAGGAATCCCAAGGCTAGTTATTAATCAGAAACCTCTGAATTCAGTCTTAGCTGATGATACCTATCCAATACCTCATAAAGGAGATCTGATCAGAAGGATAACAGGAGCTAAGATTTTTTCTAAGTTTGATCTGAAGGTAGGATTTTGGCAAGTAGCCATTACAAAGAAAGACAAATTCAAGACTGCTTTCAGCATACCCTCAGGCCACTACGAGTGGAATGTGATGCCTTTTGGTCTCAAGAATGCACCATCAAAATTCCAAAAGGTAATGGACAATATTTTTAAGCCATATTTTCACTGGCTTATTGTATATATAGATGATGTATTGATATTTTCCAAAAATATTCAAGAGCATCTTAAGCATGTAAATATATTTAAGAATTTAGTTAAGCACAATGGTTTAGTGCTTAGTAAAAAGAAGATAGAGGTTTTCCAAACCACTATCAAATTTTTGGAACACACAATCTGCAATGGGCAGATTTCTTTGTAGAAACATACATGAGAGTTTGCAGACAAATTTCCAGATGTCATAATAGATAAGAACCAACTGCAAAGGTTCTTGGGCTGCCTCAACTATGTCAACAACTTCTACCAGGACTGTGTGAGCGACAGAAGAATATTAAATAAAAGATTGCAGAAGAATCCTCCAGAGTGGACAGAGTCCCATACGAAAGCAATCTGGAACGTCAAGGCTAAAGTAAAATCTTTGCGTATTTTATATGTTGCTGACGATCTTGCATATAAAATTGTCGAATCAGATGCAAGTAATATTGGATGGGGTGGATTTTTAAAGCAAAAGGTTGGAAAAGATGAACAAATAGTTCAGTTTGCATCTGGAGTATGGAATCCAACCGAGCAGAACTGCTCCACAATCGAAAAAGAAGTCAAGGCAGCATGGAATTGTATCAGTAAATTTGAAGTTTATCTCATTAATAAACCCTTTTTTATTAAGGACTGATGCATCAACTTTGTAGAAGGTGTTAATAAAGGACATCAAGAAAGCCGGAGAAGCAAAGTTTGCCATATGGCAAGCTCTTTTTGCAAACTTGATTTCCAAGTAGAGCACATTAAAGGTGCAGAAAACATTGTCCCTGATTTTCTTAGCAGGGAATATATTAAAGCACGAGAACATGACCATGTCATGATGATAATCACAGAGTGGGATGAAAATCAGAAACAGGAGGTGCTAAGGACTGTCCCAAATGACCAAGATTGGGAAGAATACAAAAGAAATTGGAAACCCACTTGGCAGCTTAGAAATATGAAAGTATTGGATGCCAACTTGCAACCTCACATTGACATCCAACACTTTGTCCCGGAAAGAAAAGTGTATCCTAAAGGAGGCAGGTGGATTCATGACATGATATATGATAAAGCAAGGAGAGATGCTGACATCGCACAGAGAGCTTTAGAACAAAATTTTCATGATATTGCCACCATCTGGTATCATGGAGGACCCGACACAGGCATACATGAAAGATATATTTGCATCTACAGGACAAGAGATCTTTGGAACGAGCCAAGTCATGTCCAGACTCAACCTGCTGCTAGATGGCCAAGAAATGACCCAAAGATCATTTTTCCAGATACAGTGTACAATTTTGCAGAATATAAATAGCTTTGGTGGGACTTCCTCAACATCGACGACGAGGTAGGAACTCACTACACAAAATTAAAATTCAACACCATTGGCCATTATCAAAGGTATCAGCAATGTAAATGGTTCAGAGATTAGTGAACTAATTACGGAGTTAGCAAAACCGCCATAGACCCAATATGACATGAACAATATTGAAGAAATCATTGTAATTTATGTATTGAAGAACACCTCACCATTCATCCTATTTACAAAATAGTTAAATACATGACAAAAGGTGAATGTTCAACTTATAAGTCATCTCCTTATAATAGTTCACTTGAAAAATACATGAGAGAACATTTGGAATGGCTTGTTTTTCATGGAGGAATATTCTATTGGTGTATTAAAAGAGATAAATATGAATCCAGCCCGAAAAGAATTATACATCTACATGTAGAATATACCTCTCCATATCAACGTAATTTTGAAAAAAATTGTATATTAAAAATATTATATATTTTTACATGGTAAAATGCGGTTGTTTTCTTTTGCCTCCTTGAGCCTGTACAAAATCGACTTCAAAACTCATATTACAGTGGAAGATCACCAGCATTGATTTGTTTCCCAGTTCCGACCCACGTGACCACGATATCCATACGCGGGAGCTCGTCCCTTGCTCGCTTTAATCCACGTCCGGCCAGCCCAGGCCCTCTTTTGGCCCAAAAGCTGTCGGTCATATTGAGCACGCTCACATGGATCCGAAAGAGTCACATAGGCACCGCGTATCCTCAAAAACATCTGGGTTCTCTCATTTTTTGCCTCAGGAGAAGTCGCCTGATCCGGATGATAATCCCGTGCCAGCTTTCTGTAAGCCCTCTTTATATCTTTTGCAGTAGCTGCGGGGCTTATCTGCAGTACTTCGTACAAATTCTTTGACTCTATGTGACCAGGTTCTGAGATTACCGCCTCTGCTCCCGCAGAAGCTTGCATTCCTCTCACCTGCAAACACCGCCGAAATCTAACATTTCTGCTAATGGTCTTCGATCCCACAGGTAGTGTCCGGCAGCCCATATGACCAGCGCACAGCGATTCAATGGAGGTGAAAACATCACAGGAACATAAAAGGGAAAATGCCATTACTGATATCTAATTTTTCTTCTTCTAAAAACCAAAGGGACTGACACTGATCTACTGAGTAATCGCTCGCGAACTATGGATCAGAGAAGGAAGAGAAATACGTTAAGTCTTTCACAAGGGGAAGGTTTTACTTATACAGCAAACGAAGGCGGGGAAGATGCAATGAAGACAAAAAGCTTTAAGGTAGCACGCTGTCTTCACGCTCCGAAAAGAAAATCCGTGTTGTCGTACATTTGGCCACCGCGTGTGACATGTCATAGCCTCTGCATAATTGAGTGATGTCACATGGTCGTTTGCAGCCATGAAAAAAACACAAAACCTTTTGCTCAGATAACAGTTTTGAGGGGCTTGCCCATCGAATTGTTATCAAAACAAATTGCCAACGTGGTTGTTTGTGCTTCTAGAAGAACATTCGATGGCTGCAATTTCATCTCCAAAAGCTTACCTTGTCCTAGTTTATATGTGAAAATTTACTGAGATTTCCCCTCCAAAACCTTACCTTTTCCTATAGTTTATCTGTGAGAAATTACTGAGAGGATAAGCGCTTTGCACACTGTGCTGACATGGGACATGGGCTCTTTGACGTTAAAACACGTAATTTGGATCGGTAGAGTAAACAACAATTTGAGTGTGACGTTTCAACTAAAACCGTCTTCTTGGCTACGGTTAAGAACTTGATGGTTTATTCTTTTATTATGTGTCCGTGTAATGCTAGAAGAGAATGTTGGGTTATTATTGATATCCAAATCTATTGGTAGGGTTGGAGTTTGGGTTGGTAATGTTTTTAATAGATATAAATGCGTTGATAATGTTTTCAATAGATATAATGTTACATGGCCGATTTTACCATAAAATAAACCTAAAATCTTTTAGTGGACATCAGTTTTCAAGGGACCGCACATTGAATTCCTGTCAATATAATGGTGGGTGGGAATGGGATTGGGAAAGTATATCAATCAAATATTACTTGTGCTTCTAGAAGCCAATTCACTCCATTAGTCCTTATGCACTTTCCTCTTCAAAACCTTACTTTATCCAAAGTTCTTCTCATGTTACTTGTGCTTCTCGAAGCAAAATCACTCGATTTTGTCATCCGTGCTTTCCTCTTCGAAACCTTACGTAAGTCTTTTGCATTTGTTGAGGGTTAAACACAAAATAATGAATGAGAATTTGAGTGTGACGTTTCAATTAAAAGTTGTTTTTGTCCTTGGAGTAAAGACTTTTCTTTTTTAATGATATGATTTTAGGCACCGAAGAGGATGTGACTCATTTTAGGTGAGGGCCTGGTCTCATAATTATTATTTAGTTGAATGATGAGTGGCAAAATCTTAAATTTCATTATTATGTATCATTTTGTTTTATTATTATGTATTATTTTTTCTTTAGGTTAAAAAGGCCAAGGATAAGTTAGGAGAATGTTTCCATTAAAGTTGTGTTAAAGTTGTTTTTAGAAATGGATTGAAATATGTATCTTGATTATATGATTTTTAGGTAATGAATAGTGTGTAATTTATTTTACGGTAGGGGTCATCTAAATGCATGATCCCAACTATCATGTGGTTAATTTAATTTATGATGATAAGAGCCTAACTTTCATTATCGTGTACAATTTGCTTGAGTTTCTCTACCTTAAATCTAGTACGAATAAGTTGTGGGAATGTTTCAACTAAAGTTGTCTTTGGGCCTAGATTAAAACTTGTTCCTTGATGATACGATTCTTAGGTAATGAATAGGATGTAAACCACTTTAAGTGTGGGGTCACCATTATTCTTATTATGCATGGGCCCCCAACTGTCACTTGGTTGAATTTATATTTACAGTGACAAGACCCAAACCTTCAACATCATGTACAATTTTCTCAAGGGGTTTCTCTATCTTAGAAATGGTAAGGAAAAGTCATGGGAACTTGTCATTTTCATGTTGTAGTGAAGGGAACTTCTTGTGGTGATATTTCGTCTTCTCTTGAACAATTTACTTAACAATATGTTGTAGGCTAGGTGTGCCACATCCAACTTGAGTTTCTAAACTTGCATAGTAATATGCACACATATATTTTTGCATACGAGAGAGTTGTCATACCATAAAACAATTTTAGTAAGTCTTGCCTCATTTACACATGACATGATTTTTGCTTAATGTAAATGAGAAGAAAATTGCTTTACTTCTAATCAAGTGCCACACTTGAAAAACTAGATGATGTCATGGAAGCTTATCTCCTAGTGGAGCAACTTCCCTAATACAGAGGCAAGGATGAGTTGGTAATAGAAGTTAGTGACATGGTTTCAAGCATACTTAGCATATATATAACTCTAGAAAAGGTGTTTTAAAATTTTG
The DNA here is from genome assembly GCA_000404065.3 of Pinus taeda. NCBI lineage: Eukaryota > Viridiplantae > Streptophyta > Pinopsida > Pinales > Pinaceae > Pinus > Pinus taeda. Next base: position 80,886 of record APFE031440806.1, read on the forward strand.
TATTTACCATGTTGTAATGGACACTTAGGTTGAGCAATTGTAAGGTGAATCACCTTGTCTTAAAGACATAGTCCCCTCACAAGGAGGGGCCAAGCATAAAAGGTCATTTGGGCCTTAACCAAAAGTTTCCAAACATCATACATATGGAAGGGTTGGGGTGTTTGTTTAAATATAAGTTTCCAAAGCTTATTACACCAATAATCTAAGATAATTTTATGAGAGACACACTTGTATCCATCAACTAATTTGCACTTTTTAAAATCACGGAAATTCACAGAAAATATTGATAGATTATAATTAGTAAAATTTCAAGACAAGTTTGCATTCAAACTTCTATATTAATTTCTCAATGCTTTAATAATAATTATTAAAAAAATATTAGTACTCTTTCTTTATCGTATATTTAACATTTTGATCATAGTTCACTAGTCTCCACAATGTTCACTTAATTTCAACTTTGGTTAATCCCTACTCAATATCTAAAAATGATGCATTATGCATGACAATTTTGGAAGCAGTTAACCTCCACTCATTATAAAAATGCATGCTTGGGAAAAAAACTATTTATTAACATTTTCAACAAATTTTTAAGCTTTGGAAAATTGTTTTATTTTAATTATAGTTAATTTAATAAAAAATTGAAACAAAGTAGACATAACATTTT
>APFE031440814.1:0-76713 GCA_000404065.3 Pinus taeda
AGGATAATTTCTAGATTAGTATCCCTTTCAACCATGTGAGAAAGTGCTTCCTTGAATCCGGTGATGTGTCTTGAGGCACCACTATCGATTAGCCAGACATCCATAGTGTCGGGCGGAGATGCAGCTGAAAGAGCAGATACTAGAATATACTCATTTCTTTTATCAACAGCATTAGATTCCTCATACCTGGTACTTCTGGTCCTTTTAGAAGGTTGATTGTTTCCTCCAAAGTGAGCCTTCCTTTTTCCTTTGGATTTGTCATTTCTTCGATTCCCATTCCTTCGGTTGTTGTTGTTATCGTCACTATCGGGAGAATCCTTCTTGAAGGGGCATTCTCTAGCATAGTGTCCAGTCCTATGGCAGGTGAAACATTTACCCTTCTTCTTTTGAGTCTTAGTCCTTCCTTTGTCCTTGGAACCACCAGAGTTCTTTTTTCGGGAATGAGCAACATGGGCAGCATTTCTTTCATTATCAAATTCCTTCATCCTTGTTTCTCCTTGCATACATCTAGACAGAAGCTCATCAAAGTTAGGAATGGTATTATTGTTGAGAATGGTAGTTGTGAATACTTGCCATTCATATGGAAGTCCTCCAAGTGCGGTGAGAACCATCTCACGATCAGCTATTGTCTCCCCAATAGCTAGCAGATTGTTCCTGGTTTCGGTCAACTTCATAAAGAAAGTTTGAATGGACTCGTCTCGGCCCTTCTTCATATTCTTCAACTTGTTCTTGAGGAATAGCACTTGGTTCACATTGTTTACTCGGAACATAAGTATCAGTTTGTCATACATCTCCTTGGATGTGCCTAGTTCAGATATGTAGGCAACCAGACTCTTATTTATGGATTCCCTGATCAACAGCTTTGCTCTGATTTCTCCCTTCTTATACTTGATTCTAACAGCAGCAGAGGCATTTGATGGAGGTTCTTGAATCTTCCCTGTCACATGATCTAGGAGATCATGATCTTCCAATTTGAGATCTAATATCATCTTCTAGGCATGGAAGTCATCACTTCCAGTCAGCTTGTCATTCTCCCTGAATTCAAGACTAGTGGAACCCATTTCCTTCGATGATGATTTCTATAGATAGAGTTTGTCTTCACCTCAGCTCTGATACCATGTAAATTTTTGTAGATGTTCTATTCTAAGAGCAATTTCACTTTTCTCACAGCAATCATACAAGTAGTTAAGCAAAATGCAGATAGAACATATAAGCAGATCTTACAGAAGACAAATCAGAAACAGGGAAAATGTGTGTGATCGTTTCGGTGGTCAACAAGATGCTTCAACCAGCAAAGTCTTCTTTGGTCAGCCAGCCCAACATGTGTCACAACAACCCTCCAACCAGTAGATGAGTCAACCCAAGTCAATTCTACAAAAGTCAACGCTGTCCTGAAAAGTCAACGCAGGAGCAGCAAGCTAAAAGTCAACACAGCAGCAAAAAGGTCAACCCTTTGACCTCGATTTTTGTGCCAGGTAGTACGGCCTTCAAAAATCGAACCTTCCACAAGTTTTCAGCTTGATTGGACCAAGCATTGACCAAAGTCAACGCTGGTCAAACTTTCTGCGAAACCCTAGCAGCAGAAAATCCTTCCCACGTGTGGCTGAAATTCGTCCTCCAGGTAGCTCGTACTCTTTAGGATGAGAGAGGAAGATGTGAGTTGTGTTGTGATAAAATTCTCTCCAACTTTTCCTGTATTTATATCCATCAATGAGGGTGTGTGACACATCTGTTGGGCATGTGAGCCTACATTACAAAACTGGCCGACCTTGCACATATAATTTATTAAGAATAATAATTTCAAAATATAAGTTCTGCTCATCGGATTAAGACTATTTTTATATGGATTTTACACCTCTCAGAAAGAGGAATCCAACAAAAATATTAGCCTCTTAATCTGAGCATCAGAACATGGAGTTTGGATCTAGTTGTCCAAATTTAACACATAGTTACCACACAAAATTGAGATATGTACTCATCATGTTCTGTTGTTTCTTGTAAATCATTAATTTCCTATTTTTCTCCAAAAATATCTCTTTTTTTGCCTACATTGGCATTTGAAATAAATAGGTGATCCGCTAGATTAATAGTAATGTAATTTCTTCGTTGCTTATATTGATAATGATATTAACCTTTTTGCCTTGGATATTCCCTTTTAATGTAAATAATTTGTGATGTGTACTTACCCTTATAGGAAAATCTTCATTCATTTCTAATTTAGATTACATTCCTTTCTCTTCAGTGATTGACTCCATTTGCGTTTGTTGATGAGCTTAGAGTATTAAAGGTAACCCTCTCTAATCTTTTTAATAAAATGTTATTATTTTATTTTCCTTTATTTTTTTTAAACTTTTGAAGAAAAAACCTTAATTTATGTTTATGAATCACCCATTTTTAAAATTTTAATATATATGTCTATATAAAAGTCTATGTAATATCTCTTAAAATCCACTAGTATGCTATTATTGAAGTGGTGATGTTTGGTACAAATATGTGTGTTTGGTATGGGAGTTGTGACCTTCCTTCTGCTTTTCTAGAATATTGTTTGCCAAAAATCATGTTAAATATCACACAATTTTGGTTCGTTTATATATATATATATATATATATATATATATTAATATATATATATATATATATGTATAAGTCCTCCCCGAATAAATACATTTTTAATCTCCTCCCACTAAATTAATGGCTTGTTTGGTGGCTTTCCTTGATCAATTGTTTCAATCTTTGATTTTTTGTATGTGAAAGGAGGCACCAAATTTTGTGGTAATCACAATGACAAAATGGTCGACAACACAAAGTGGTGGCTGATGACTATTAAAATTGGCAACTAGGGCCAAATTCCACCTTGGGACAACTCATCTGATGGAGATGATGATTACATTGGATTCCTCTTTTCGAGAGGTCCAAGATTGATATAAAGATCATCTCATTCAGACAAGCAAACGTGTGATTTTGAATTTGTGACTACACGTGCAAATTGTTCAGGTCATCCTCAGCTTATTGTAGGCTCAAGAAGCCCAATGGATGTGTCTCTTCACCGACAACGAAGTGTATAAATAGAAGAGACCTCACACCTCATTTGGACATGATTCACTCACACATTTCTTCTCTCTCTTCATCAAATTGGTTCGTACAGCTTGGGCAACCTCTCTCTCTCACACGTGGGGCAAGGAGGACGATTTTTTGGGCGGAAAATTACAGGTTGAATTTCAGACTTCAAGGGCAGGTTTGACCAACGTTGACCAAGGGGCATTTGACTGAATTTGACTTCGGTTTTTGGGCCAAAGATTTGATTTTCTCAGGTCTCATTGTTGGGCACAAAAATCGAGGAATTTTGGTTTGGTTGACCTTTGTTGACTACATGTTTGATTGTTGTTTGATCGCAGAAAATTACAATAATATTCTCTCTCCTTTGATTGAGTTTGATCGAGCTGTTTTGGGCTTAATTTGTCCTCTTGATTAGGCCGAGTTTGACCAAGGAAGACTGACTGAGCTGCTTCAAGGAAGAATTCTGTTGTTTTGATCAACGTTGACTTTTTGGTTAGGGCTGAAGTTTGACTGCAGAATTTGATAGTATTGATTTGACTTTGTATTGGGCTAGTCTATTTGATTATTGTACTCTCTCTCTTTATTGAACTATTGAATAATAATAAGAAGATTTGATCGAAGGGTTTTCCCCACATTGGGGTTTTTCCCTAGCATCCGCCAAATCTGGTGTCCTCTTGTCTTGGCTTGTCTTCTGCATTTGTTTTATGTTCTATTTGCATGTACTGTCAATATGATTAATGGTTAATGTGATCGCTATTGAAAATAATTGGACATTGTTATTGGGTTGCTAAAGGAACATTGAAGTAAATTGTTCTAAGCATAGAACATACCATTGTTATCTAAAATTAACATGGTATCTGAGCCTAGGTGAAGACAAAGCCCAAGCAAGAGTGAGAAAAGCAATCACTAAGGGAAGCTGTTAGACAATGATTTGGAGCTAGCCTCAATGACGACTACATTATACTTCAAATTCGAGGACAAGCTTAAGGACAAATTCGACTATCATGGATGGAAGATGTCTTTGGATTTGACTGTGGAAGAGAATGATGCTATGGACTATGTCAAAAGAAAAGTGGTGGAGCGGGAGCCTCCTTCAAATGCACCTGTTGCTGCCAAAACAAAGTACAAGAAAGGTGAAGTCAAAGCTAAGAAAATTATTGTACATTCCGTTCACAAGCCTTTGGTTGCCGATATTTCTGATTTGGAAACATCCAAGGAAATGTATGACAAGTTGGTTGGGATGTTTAAAGTGAACAATGGAAATCGATTCCTCTTTCTAAAGAACAAGTTGAAAGACATCAAGATGGAGAGACAGGAGAGTCAATTCAATCCTATTTCATGAGGATTGCCGAAATCAAGAATGATCTCCTATCTATTGGAGAAGTTTTTGGTGATAGGGAGCTCACTCTTATTGCACTTGGAGTTCTTACAAGAGAATGAGATGTGTTTAACATCACAATCCTCAACAATGACAGGATTCCGGGTTTTGATGAATTATTGTCTAGATGCATTCAAGAAGAAATAAGGATGATGAAAAGAGATAAGCCCTCAAATGGAAATAATCCCATTGCTTTCTCTGCTCATGTTAAAAGGAAGAACAATGCTGGTCCAAAAAGACAAGGTCAAGGATTTAAGCTGGGATTGAAAGAAGGAAGAAAAGGAAGATGCTTGAATTGCAACAGGTTTGGCCACTATGCTAGAGAGTGTTCTCACAAGAAGGATACTCCAAGGGATGATGACAACAACAACCACAACATCTTCAAAGGCAATGGCAATCAAAGGAACAACAAGTTCAACAACAAAGGAAAGAGGAATGCTCCCACTGCTCGATATGGAAATGGGTTCCCCCTCAAAAGATTGAGAAACTCCAGGTATGAGGAAACTAATGTTGTAGATAAGCAAAAAGAATTTTATGTTATTTCTGCCCTCACCATTGCCTCTTTGCCGGACACATTGGATCATTGGTTGATTGATAGTGGTGCCGCAAGGCACTTCACTGGTTACAAGGAGGCCCTCTCAAATTTGGTTGAAAAGAAGACAAATTTGGAGATCATACTTGGGGACAATGTCGCCTACCCCGTGAAAGGGATAATGACTATCACTCTTCACTTAAGTCAAGGTCAAACCCTTCATCTACAAGAAGTATTGTATGTACCTGATTTGAAAAAGAATATGGTATCTATTTATGCAATGGAAGATAAAGGTTTCAAGGTGACATTCGTTGATGGGAAGGTACGTGTTTGACAAAGGAACTCGAAAGATGCATTTACACTTGGGTTTAGGGTTGAAGGTCTCTATTAGGTTGGAGGAAGTCCTTTGGGAGCTATGACTTGTGATACTTCTCTTCAATTTGAATTATGATACCGAAGTTTGCTCACCTTGCTCACCTTCATTACAAAGCCTTACCTGATGTAAGGAAGATTGTCATAGGGATGCCCGAATTCGACATAGATCATAAAGGAGTTTGTCAGGTTGTGCAGCTGGAAAACATACAAGGGGACCATTCCCTTCAAGTGAAAGTCAAACTATTGATACTCTTTTATTGGTCCATTTTGATCTATTAGGTATCTTCCCCGTAACATCTTTAGGAGGATACTTGTACTATGCAACTTTTGTGGATGACTTCTCTCGCAAAACATGGATCTATTTCTTGAAGAAGGATGGAGTGTTCAAATGGTTCTGCTCTTTCAAAGCCTTGGTTGAGAGTCAAACAGGGAAGAATATCAAAATATTGAGGACCGATATTGGAACCGAATATGAGTCAAATGAATTTAATGACTATTGTAGAAAAGTTGGCATTAAGAGGGAGACCACTATTGCATATCCTCCTGAGCAAAATGGAGCTGGCGAAAGGAAGAATCAAACAATCATAGAAGCTACCTGTGCTATGCTTCAGGACCAAGCCCTACCAAAGTTCTTATGGGGAGAATCTGCCAACACTGTTGTATATGTTCAAAATAGGTGCCCGCATCAAGCGTTGGACTTCAAGACACCAGAAGAAGTTTTCACCGATAAGAAACTTGATGTTTCTCATTTTTTAATTTTTGGTCGTCCTGTATATTTTCATGTGTCGAAAGAGAAAAGAAACAAGCTAGATGCATCTAGGAAGAAAGGAACTTTTGTGGGCTGCAATGAAACTTCAAAGGCATTTAGAATCTATGTGCCTAGTTAAAGAGAAGTGGAAATAAGTCATGATTCAACCTTCAATGAAGATTCTTCCCTTGGGAAAGTCAGAGATCTTCCTATCCCTAGGAAGGACAATAATGATGATGCAGGGAAGAAGGATGAATCTCCGACAGGTGATCTGATGCCCAATGTTGAAGGGCCGATGGATACCATTGATCTACCTACTGGTGAGCCCTCTACCTCAAGGAAAAGACTTTTGTGGCTCAAAATTACCTTGAAGATGTTGAAAACAAGTTGCACCAAGGGGGACATCTCGTGAAAGCAAGAATCCAAACACGTACCAAGGGTACTTAGTTGCTATGAGTACCATTGTTCAATTTGAGCCATGTACATTCGAAGAAGTCATGAAGCTCCAAGTTTGGAAGGGTGCGATGAATGAGGAATATGAATTGATCATGAATAATGATTTCTGGGACGTGGTTCCTGAACCCAAGGACAAGTCTGTGGTCACTTCAAAATGGCTTTACAAAATCAAACATGGAGCTGATGGGAGTTTGAAAAGTTCAAGGCCAGTTTCGTTTCTTGAGGCTTCTCTCAAAAGGAAGGAGTGGACTATGACGAAATATTTGCACCGGCTGCCCGATACACCACTATCTGATCCATCATTGCTCTCGCTGCCTCTCAAGGATTGATCCTACACCAAATGGATGTCAAAATTGCTTTCTTGCATGGTTCGCTTAAGGAGGAAGTCTATGTCGAGCAACTTGAGGGGTTCGAAGTTCAAGACCGAAAGACACATGTATGCAGGTTGAAGAAAGCTCTATATGGGTTGAAGCAAGCCCCTAGGGCTTGGTATGAGAGGATTTATATCTATCTTAAGAAGCTGGGTTTTACAAGTAGTGAAGCTGACTTGAACCTATACTTCAAGGTTGAAAAGGACATGCTTCTCATTCTGGATCTTTATGTGGATGATCTTTTTCTGACAGGTGTAGACCCTCTCATTTATCAATGCAAGAGGAAGTTGGCTTTCAAATTCGAGATGAAGGACTTAGGTTTGATGCACTACTTTCTAGGTGTGGAGGTTTGGCAAAAGCCAGGTGAGATTTTCCTTTCTCAAGGAAATACATTGTGAAGCTACTCAAGAGATATGGGATGGTGGAATGCAAGTCTATGTCTACTTCGATGGAACTCAGCTTCAAGAAGCTATGTGGAAGTGCTCCTGAGTTCACATTGGCAAATCCTTCCGAGTGTTGACAACTTGTGGGGGCCCTGATGTTCTTGGTAAACTCCCGTCCTAACATATGGTTCGCTGTGAATGTCAATTTTTGGTCAAGCCTCATCACATTCATTGGATTGCTGCTAAGAATCTCTTGAGATATCTCCGGGGCACAATCCACTATGGTTTGAGATACATTGTTTGGAATTTGAGGCTTCATGGATATAATAATGCTCACTGGTTGGCAATGTGGTGGATCGTAAGAGCATGTTTGGGTGTTGCTTTTCTTTGAGGTCTTCTTCAATATCTTAGATGAGTAAGAAGCAGGATTCGGTTGCACTAGGCACTGTCGAGGTCGAATACGTTGTTGCTAGTATGGCTTGTTGTGAAGCTGTTTGGTTGAGGAAGCTCTTTAGTGAGCTATTTGAGCACGTGTTGGATACCACCATGGTCTTCTGTGACTACCAAAGTGGGATTCGCCTTTTAGAGAATCCCACGTTCCACGACCGCTCCAAGCACATTGATATCAGGTACCACTTTATTTAAGATATGGTACAACAAGGAGCAATAAGGCTCCATCACATCAGGACGAATGAGCAAATCGCAGACATTCTCACGAAGCCCTTAGGGAAGGTCAAATTCCTAGCCTTTCGTGAGAGACTTGGAGTCGTGGAAAGACCATCCTACGAGGGTCTCACATGAGTTGGATGTTGAGCTTTGGGAGCTCCTAGGGGCTTGCGGTATTTCTTGGAGTTATGAGCGACCATAGGGTGAGTGGTTCACCTTCCCCTAGTGGTGCGCAATACACAGGGTGAGTGGTTCACCTTCCCATGTGAAACCCCATGATGGTTGACATGTGTGTAGGGTGAGTGGGTAACCTTCCCCTATGATTGCGGACACAAGTGTGTAGAGTGAGTGGGTCACCTTCCCCTATGATTGACATATGCATAGGATGAGTGGTTCACCTTCTCCTATGGCATATGAGCAGGATGAGTGGTTCACCTTCACCTGTCGATGCCCCAACATACATCCTACCGATGGAGTTCGAGACTCATGGGAAGTACCTCTCATTTGGCCAATGAGTTGGGAAAAGTGTTTAGGGACCATAGCACTATTGATGGACGCATTGTGTACTGCCGTACTCCCTATGTCTAGGATGCATGGTGTTCAACAACTTGATCTAAGATCATTTGAGGTTACCTCTGGACTGACTTTTGTTAGTGGAGAGTGGTAAGGTTTTGTGACTCACTCTCGATCAATTCTTCTTCATTATTATTTCATGGTTCAGTAGAGATGACAAAGATAGTACATGACGACTGGATGGCATGATGATGATAGATGGATTGGTAGGTGGAATTCTCCCTAGTTGAGAGGGAGTTTTAAAATTGGAAACTAGGGCCAAATTCCACCTTGGGACAACTCATTTTATGCAGATGATGATTACATTGGATTCCTCTTTTCGAGAGGTTCAAGTTTGATATAAAGATCATCTCATTCGGACAAGCAAAAGCATGATTTTGAATTTATGACCATACGTACAAATTGTTCAGGTCGACCTCAACTTAATGTAGGCTCAAGAAGTCCAATGGCTGTGTCTCTTCACCCACAACGAAGTGTATAAATAGAGGAGACCTCACACCTCATTTGGACATTAGTCATGCACATTTCTTCTTTCTCTTCATCAGATTGGTTCGTACAACTTGGGAAATCTCTTTCTCTCTCTCTCACGTGTGGCAAGGAGGACAATATTTTGGGCAGAAAATTACATGCTAAATTTCAGACTTAAGGAACATATTTGACCAACGTACCAAATTTGACTTTAGGTTTTTGGCGAAAGATTCGATATTCCCAAGCTGCATTGCTGGACACAAAAATCGAGGAATTATGGGGTGGTTGACCTATGTTGACATTAGGTTTGACTGATGTTTGACTACAAAAAATTACAACAATCTTCTCTCCTTTGACTGAGATGTTTTGGGCTGAATTTATCCTCTTGATCAGGCCGAGTTTGACCAAGGAAGACTGAGCTGCTTCAAGGAAGAATTTCTGCTGTTTTGACCAGCGTTGACTTTTTGGTTAGGGCTGAAGTTTGACTGTAGAATTTGAGAGGGCTGATTTGACTTTTGTACTGTCTATCTCTACTGAACTATTGAATAATAATAAGAAGATTTGATCAAAGGGTTTTCCCCACATTGGGGTTTTTCCTTGGCATTCGCCAAATCTGGTGTCCTCTTATCTTGGCTTGTCTTATGCATTTGTTTTATGTTCTATTTGTATTTACTGTCAATGTGATTAATGGTTAATGTGATTGCTACTGTAATTAATTGGAAATTGTTATTAGGTTGCTAAAGGAACATTGAAGTAAATTGTGCTAAGCATAGAACATACCATTGTTATCTAAAATTAACAGTGACAGAAGATGGAAATAGGTAGGCTGACGACCAACGACAGACTCTCAGGCTGGGCTGCGACGAAAATTGAGTCGACTTGAGAAACAAATGGTTCGTGATAGTTGGAGTGGTGGTCTATAGGGAGTAGCCAAGGAGCTGTTAAGACGTTTTGGAATGGTCGCAATGGTCAAAGGGTTATGGTGATGATTGTGCGACTGCACTGCTTGCTGCAGTGGCAGTGGAAAGGAGGGGCTACAGAGGTGGTGGCTGGTGTTGTGCGGTTGCTAGTCGAAGAAATGATGGTGGTAGTGGAGGGTGGCTATACAACAATTGATCGTTGTATGACTATGTATTGGCGATGGTAAGGGCAACCAATATTGCGTGCTTTGGAGGTGGAAGGATGTGGCAACGTCGAAGAGGAGCGACGAGAATGTTTGTGGTCTGTGCTTGTAGTTGTGAAGGCGACTGTCCGAGCATCTGCGATTGCAAATGACAATTGTCAAACTGCTCTTGTTTAGTTTTCGTTGTGTATATATATATATATAACTTTTGTTGTATGATTTAATTTCTTTTTTAAATTCTATTTTTTATTTTGTTTTTTTCTCAATTTAATATATATATATATATATATATATATATATATATATTATATAATATATATATATATATAACTTTGTTGTTTGATTTAATTTCTTTTTTAAATTCTATTTTTATATTTGTTTTTTTCTCAATTTTAATATATATATATTTTTAAAATAATTTTTATTTAATTTTTAATCTTATTTTTATGTTTTTAATGGGCAAAGGCCCGATGGCAAAAATGAAGAATCTCTTAAACTATATGGCAAAACGCTTGAATCACGATAGCAATAAAGTCGACGATAGGTTGATGGCCAAAAGCTGGATTAGACTAGTTTTGGGCGGCGGTTGAGTGGCCAGAGGTTCGAACAACTCTGATACCAATGTTATGAACAAAGTTTGTACATGCAATAATCTTCAGAAAACTTCAAAGACAAAGACATCCATTGTAGGACAAGTAATTTTATATAAGAATATTTGAATGTTAAATTAATCATTATTACCATTGATTGTTATTTATATTATTTGTATATATTTTATTCACAACACTGTCACTAGCACTGCTTGCCCAATCCAAGATTGTGTAGCGAGTCAACTTGACTCCACCCCCTTGGTATATTCCAGTCCGTAATCCATTGTGCCCTGTAGGTACCGCAACACATGTTTTGCATTGACCCAATGCACCCTATGACAAATACACTAAGAGGGGGGTGAATCAATATTTCACATCAATCAGTTAATGTTAATTAAATACATTAACATAAAATCAAAACATAAATCAACAACACCATTCAACAATGCATAACATCAAAGACAATAGAAAAGATATTTTTAAGTGGAAACTCTTTCGGGAGAAAAAGCACTGAACACTTTTAGTATAGGTATTTAAGGATTACATCAACAGGAAACTCGAACTTTTGAGATTCTCCAACAACAACTAAAGGAGTCACCAATCCCTTGATTTATTAGCTCCAACTGAATGGATGATCCAACACCTAGATTTCCTAGCTCCAACTAGAAGGAGGCTCTAACCCCTTGATTTACTAGCTCCAACTGGAAGGATGCTCCAACACCTTGATTTTATTATCTTTGAATGAAAGGTTGCTCCAACACCTTGCACAGGCTCCAACTTGCCTTAGGCACCACCTTGCTTCCTTGAAGTGTTCTCAAGCTCCAACTTGAAGGAGACTCTAATTTCCGCCTTGCACCACCTTGCCACCCTACTCAGTAAGCCACCAATTTCTTTGAAGGCTCTGACCTTCAATTCACCTTAGCGGATCATGTTTCATATATTTTTAGATTGGATACACCTGTGCTCAATATCAACATGAAATTATCAAAAGCAATTTTTTGACTTTGTCAATCTGCAATACTGATACAAGGTCGCTAGTAGCAATACCAATTATCTCAAAAGGAACAAAAATCTAACCTAACTAAACAATCTAGTTGCACCCAACGCTCTCTGATCAATAGATAGATCTACTACTGCTCAATATGTTTATCCATTGGAAAACCCTAGCAACATAGAGATAGATCCACAATAGCGCTAAAAATAAGATGTTTACCCTGTTAAAACCACTTAAATCCAAAACTTCGTTATGTTACAATATAAGTTAAGTAATTGTAGATAGAACATAGACCATATACACCATATGCACAATAGAAGACAACCAAGAACTCGATGAGACACCGAGAAGTTAATTCAATGACCAGGGCAAAACCCACAAGGAGAAAACCCAACCAGATTCTTTTTCTATTAGAAATCAATTGTTCAACAGAGATACAAAGTACAATGAGAGAATGAAGAAGTTCACCCAAATCTGAAGATCTTTGATAGCAGTAGCTGATGCAAACACTGAATCGCTTTGGCTCTCCAAGATCTGCTCTTGCTCTTCAAGACTCTCTCTCTCTCTCAATCTTCCTCTAGACTCCAACTCTCTCTCTCTCTCTCTCAAGTTCAAATTCTCCTTTCACAAGCACACGTAAGTGTATCAAGTGAGGATAAGAGACATAAATATATAGGAAGAGCAAGGAGGTCGAATTCATGAGGGAGTAACTCCTATGCCTTGAGGATGAGTTACACATGCCAAAATAGGAGTGTAGCTTATGCCATAAAGGAGAGGAGTGTAACTTATGCATTTAGGAGAGAAATGTAACTTATGCATTAAAGAGGTTTAAGAGGAATCTTTTTATGATGAGTCATTAAAGTGTGTAAGAGAGTGTAAGAGGTGTGTAAAAGCATTAAAGAGAGAGAGGAATGAATCCATTAAGAGAGAGAGAGGGAGAGAGAGAGAGAGAGGAACATATGCATTAATTGAGGGGAGTTACATATGACATGATTGAGTCCCATGATTGAGAGACCTGAATTTTTTAATAATAATAATATAATAATATCATAAAGAGGATAATAGTAATAATATTGATGATTAACTTAAAAATTAAACAATTTAGATTGATTAATGACAAGTTAAGTGGTTTTCCATCATATATATATATATCAGTGTTGATAACATTGCCAAAATATTAGCGATATTAAAAAATATCGCGATATTTTTGGCAAGCCGATATATCGCGATATTTCTGAAATATCACCAATGTTTCGATAAGATATTGTGCTACGACCTCAAATATCATCAGGCAGGGTGTGCCGCGGCTAGAAAAGCGATTTTGGTAGTTTTATTTGCTCATTTTGGTTTCTTAGTCTTGGAGAAGGAAGGGGAAGTGCTTTGTGGTGGTTTTCAAGGAGGGATTGAGGATCAAACAATGATTATCACCACCAACTAAATTTTTTTGTGGATCAAAGATTGAAGATCAGTAAGACGAATTTCATATCTTCCATTAACATGTATGTTCTTAAAAACCCCTATGTTTATGATTTTTTTCATAGATTTAGGGTTATGCTTGCTTGCCTTTTTTCCTACCAACATTTTGCTTCTTTGTTTTTTTTTTTGTTTTTTGTTTTTCCATTTGCGATGATTTTCATGCCCATGAGCCAATGCAAGGGTTTTCTCCATATTTGGACAACAAGCTTTATTTTTTTTTAAACTTATGCACCCTCTTATTGCCATTTTTCATTCACATTGCAAATAATGTAGTAAATATATATTTTTTAAATGAGGTGGTTTTTACTTATTATGTTTTGTATATAGGTGTTTAATGCCAATTTTTTGTTTTTTTGGTGCCCTAGGTTTGAATTAGTTCACTACAAATATGCCAAAAGCCTTGGACCCATTTTGGGAGTATGGGGAGCGGATGGTGGGACAAATCAAGTATATCCATCATGCAAATTGTGTGGGACCAAGATTACAGGAGGGGTTATGTGATTGAAATACCATTTGGCTAGACTCCCTAGACATGATGTTGGGTTTTGTACAGTTTCTAGTGCGGAGCTTATACAAAAAGCTCTTGAAGCAATTGATGAAAAACACAGAAGATAGTTGCTAGGGAGAGGCAATTGATCTCAGATATATAGGTGCTAGTATTATTTATTTTTCTACATATAACCATAGTTCCACCAAGTTTCCGAGACGTGGGGACAAGGGAGTGGGGAAACACAGGAGTGGCCTATGCAAAAGCTCCCCACCAATTTTTAGGAAACATGGGGGGACGTCAGGGTCTTTAACACAAGGGACCCCGACAAAAATAGTAAAGTACTAAAAAATTATAAATATATCATTGAAATTTTATAATTTAATTGCCTTTATCATTATATAACACTTACATCATGAAGGATAAATAAATGAATCATATGACTAAAACAAATTTAAAATGAAAAGCATGATACAATCATACATGTAACTCTACCATTGACCAATGAAAATAAAAGATTAAACCATATTGAAGTTCCAATTGTGAATATTGAATATTGAAGTTCCAACTGTGAATATTGAATATTGAATATTGAAGTTCCAACTGTGAATATTGAATATTGAAATAAAAGTCGAGTTTGATACATCAAGATTCAAATTCTTATAGATTCAAGTCTAATATATCATATATCAAGATTCAAAACAAGCTAAAGCCCGAAATAGAAAAGCAGATAACATAAGAACATATCAAATGACAAATGGGCATAATTGCTCAAGGTAATGCTCCGCTAGTCTCTGCATCCACCTGTTGCATGAATAAATTAGGATCAACCATGCCACCATCTAAATCAGAATCACTTGCATTCTCAAACATGCTAAGTGGCACACCAACCAACCCCATCTATCTCATCAAGTCCCTCCTCCATATCTATCTATGCATCATCTTTTAGATCAACATCCCACCGTGTTGTTGGTCCCTTCAAATATGAAATAACATAAAAGACCCCTCCCCCCATTGATTCTTAATATATATAATGTTTTATAATTTTGTTTTAGGGATTTGACTTTTTTCTTATGATTTGGCCTCAGTTTTTTTGGGAACGTAGGAAACGTTTCCTCTTTTGGGAGGAAACAACCCCCCTTCGAGTTTCCTAGCGTTTCCATTTTTTGGGGACGTTTTCCTCGTGTTTCCACTTTTTGGGGTTGTCGGGTAATGTCCCTCAAACGTCCCCATGTCCTCGGAGCAAGGAAGCATGAGGACGCATTTCCTGGGTGGGGGGACGCGTCCTTGTGGAACACTGCATTTAACTCATGATGATGAGAAAATTTTATATTTGTGATGTTATTTTATATTTGTTCTCCACATTTGAGTCCTTGATTGGACAATTATTAGGGATCAACAATTTTTAGTATCACCTTTGATGTATCATTTTTATTTTACATCCACTACATCATGTATATTAGTGCTTTCTTCATATTTATGTGCTAATGTGTTTATTTCAATTGTTATTGCTTTATATGATTAAAATCCGAAAAAAATGAATATATTATGCATTTTTTATGTTTGCCGATATTTTCGCCGATATTGTCGATAAGATGTTTTCTAGACCCTCACCGATATTTTGTTGATACCAATATACTCAACATTGATATATATGATTACGAATTGACCGAAGGTGATTTGCTATTTTTGGAAATCATGGTTGCAAAGATAGCCACAACTTTGTATTTTTAGAAAGTCACTCTAGAAAGGTTTGAAATGAAATTTTATTCAAGGAAATTCATCCCATAGCTACCAATTTTCAACAAACAGGTCTCTTTTGCATAGCCACTGCTTTGTTTAGAAGCTAATGAATTGCCTTTGCTTTAGTCCAACAACACTTGTGACAACACTGTTGCCAATGCTAATGCACAATCTGATGTGTCGTGCCACAAGTCTGTCTTGTGCCTAGCCTTAAGCTGTCTCAATTGCTACTTTAGGAGGCACAAAATCATACAGGCCCTCTCTGTTGCCTCAAACCCTAGTTTCTCAAATTGGTAATATGCAAGTGGACTAACAACACAACAATCAACCTTGCATTGTCACTGTCACAACTAACAAGCACTATCATTGCTATTATTGCAATTACTGCAATGCTTCAATAAGGTTTGTCACTAAGCTTCAATCTCAGTGTTTCTTCTGGTTCCCAATTTGGACAACCAATGACTTTAGAAACTCAAAAATCATACATGAAATTAAATGCTCTACACTTTGCTCCTTTCGGGCGCGTGCCAATAAGATGTTGGATTTTGCAATTTGTTTGATAAAATGAAACTCAAAATAACAATAGAACCTATCAAAATTCGAACCTTTGACCTTCGTTGATGTATTAAAGTTCACAACCAACTAAGCTCCACAATTTGTTTACCATATAAATTCAGTATATTGCATTTGAAATGAAACTAAATTGCACACGTCCTCCACTACATATAGCACATTTTAAAATACCATAATGGATTAACATTTATAGACTTCACCATTAGTATTCGTATAATTTTCATGATCAATCAAGACTTCATTGATTTGCGTTGGACTACAATTTGCAATTTAGTGCAATGAGACCACCCACACGATAAGATACCTATAAGACTTTTAATTTGCATTGAAGGAAACCATGTTCGACGACATTTGCCCTCAACAAATCACACCAACTCAAAAATGCACTTGGCATGCATCTGCAGGAGTCTTCGTGCTTTGGATCAGAGAATAAAAACACCAGATTGCTTCAACCACCTGTGCCAGAACACAAAGAAAACAAAATTATATTGGTCCCACACTACAACGAATTAACAACTTGATCATCATGGTGTGCTCCAAACCTGTGTGCCTCTTCAAATTTAAGACATGAAACCAAAGACAATACCTTCGTAGGGCTTGAAGCCTTGGCCATATACAAATTATCAATATGGAAATGACTATGCCAGTGGTGCTCAAAAGTCGTTTTGTTGTTCGCCAAAATGTAAATGATCATGAGGCTATGCGAATGTACACTTCACCACAAAGCTAATGCAATGTTTTATATTACCGCCAATATTGAAGACAGAGATTTCCCACAATGGTCATAATTGGTTGTATGCTCAAGTGAAGTCTATAACATTCATAAATCACACAATACATGAATCTTCTTTCGCTGGGTTCGAATTTGTGATTACGGACTGAATTGTGCTAGATTGACTTATCACATTTTAGAGCTAGAAGTGAAAACTTGAATGCTATCCACGACACTGCTAGTTATCAGTTATTGCCAATCCATATGTCAATTTTGAGTCAACCAACCATGCTTTGGTCACAAAATCTCATGAACACTATTAACGCACCAAGGGAGGTCTCGTTTCCTTTTTTGTACTAGATTGATAGAAAATGCAAAGAACAAATGCCCAAATCTCTGCTTCTTCTTAACCTTTGTCAAAATTAGTTATCAAAATAGTCTTCAAAAAGTTGCACTCTATTATTTGAAATATGACCATACACTTCATGTTCTCCACTTATTTGTTCGATTACGATTGCAGAGAAGATTATTACACCAATTATTGTTTCATTCATAACAAGACATAACACCTTTGTTTGCCAACTTGAATTTGTCAAGGAACCTCAGAATTCAGAGGACATCATTGATTCTTACATCAGAATGAACAAGTCAATAGCGCATAAAAGCATTTTTGATGTTTTGAAAGCACAAGCTCGTTTGTGTATATATAGACAAGAGGTGGACCCAAACCATGGTGGGCTAGGTTAAACTATATTCAATAAAAAAATTGCTCCAAGGCCGACTTGATTTCCCCCCTTTGAATTAATTTTCAAAAAATAAACACTGCTTTATAGGGGCTGACTTGGTCAATAAATGACCCAAAAAATATATATATTAAAGTTTACCCAATAAAGTATAATTTCATCAAACTTTTGTGCCAAGATATGGAATCAAAACACCATCCATCTTGGGGCACCATGACCAGACCTCAAGGCACAAATTTAAGAGCATGTCTTCTCAACTGAAAGGAACCACATGTGTACCACCTACCATTGGAAACAACATGATGAGGACAATCAAATGATGATGATGATATTGTTTGCAAATACCATGATTTTCTCATTCAATTTCTTCATTAAAGGCGGGGCAACATGGCGATACTGTAGGAGCTTCCGGTCAATGCAAGCCATAGATGAATATTAAGAGCATTCACAGACCGATGTTGGCATCAATGTCAACACCATTCAACAATCTCCCCCTTTGTCATTGATGACAACACACATACTCCCCCTATGATTATTGCTCCCCTTGTCTCCATTCTTCTAAGCTTCCTTTCCTGAATTCTCTCCCTCTTTAACATTAGTGGCAAAGGGTGACTCCCCCTGATGAAATATCTTTCTGTCTTCTCGCAATGTGG
Source organism: Pinus taeda (assembly GCA_000404065.3). Lineage (NCBI taxonomy): Eukaryota > Viridiplantae > Streptophyta > Pinopsida > Pinales > Pinaceae > Pinus > Pinus taeda. The sequence goes on from APFE031440814.1 coordinate 18,102, forward strand.
CTTTGTTGCTTTGATTGCTTCTCACTCCCTGACATGCTATGCTTTCTTGGCTTTCTATAGTTGATTCCATAACCGAAATGATTCACTTCTGAGACAAAGACAATGAGTCCTTTTTCAATTTTCAATTTTGAAGATTGTCCATAACAAAATCTACTATTCCATATGCTGACTAATTTGCTCACAATGTTGATTGATGATTTCTTCGCATCTGTTGTTTGTCATTCACCTGTCAAAGGATAGATATTCAAAAAAAGAAAAAGAAAACAACTATTACTACTTTGACTCCCCCTATTCAACATTCACAAGATAGGGAGTCTCAAAGCTAGATTGTTTAGAACGATATATGAACTCGCTCTGTTGCAGGATCATCCTAGTGTTGGTCTTCATAATGTAATATAATTTTATTAGTTATATATTTATCATAATCATGTTGGATATACTGAGGGGGGGGTGGGGGGCGGTGAATCAATATTTCTTTTCAATTGTCGCTTTTACCAGTTAGATCACTTATATTTAGAACACAAAATGAACAATAAGAATAAATGCTTTTATTAATTTCTTCTTTACAATAAATCAAGTACAATATATGTAGGGCTCCAACCCTAGATGAAGACGATGATCTTCAATCTCCTAGGCTCCAACCTGTATTTGCCAAGCACCGAATTGGATTTCAAGGCTCCAACCTTGCCAATTTTGAGGCACCAACCTCAAGGGCTCCAACTCTATATTTGGTTCAGGCTCCGACTTGGTTTCTTGAGGACTCCGATCCTCTAGGGCTCCAACCCTATTCTCCAAGGCACCAACCTTGTCTTTTCGAGGCTCCAACCTCTTGGGCTCCAACCCTATCTCTGGTACAGGCTCCAACCTGGTGTTCTTTAGGACTCCTATCCTCTAGGGCTCCAACCCATGGCTTCAATTCGTGAAGATAAGTTTAATAGTTCTTCAAGGCTCCCAATATCTTCTGCGACCAACCCTTACAATAATCTTCACCTTCAACAATGCCCTTGATATCCAAAGCACTTAGCTCATCAATGACAACTTTGTCTTCTCAGAAGGTCTCTCCACAACTCTTCATGTTACCTAGACAAAACTTTTTCAAGATCAGCTCATGATGGCTTCAATGCATCATGGTTTTCAATGATCTCCACAAATCTTCAATATGCTTATTGACAAAGTTCTCCAACTTTGCTGTTTTTGTTCTCAAGAGAAGACTTCAACAAGCTCTATTTTTCCAATCCCAAAACTACGACAACTTCGACCACGAAAACTACGACAACTTCGACGACAATAGCTACGAGAACTACAACAACTTCGACCACAACAACTACGGGAGCTTCGACCACGACAACTACAGGAGCTTTGACCATGACAACTACGACAACTTCGAGCACAGTAGCTTCAACCACGACAACTACGACAACTTCGACCACGACGACTACGACATCATCAACCACAACAAGTATGACAACTTCGACCACGACAACTACGACAACTTCAACCACGACAACTATCGTTGCTTCGACCACGACAACTATGCAAACTTCTCTGCGTTTAGCTTGAACCTGTGGGAGACTATTTAACCCGAACAATTCCACAAACTTGTCTTCCTTGCTCTTCTAGGTTGCGACTGATTCTGTACCTTTTGTACTGTCCCCACCAAAAAATATGAGCTTGAATGGACGAATTTAGGTTTATATTTATAGTGGTTTTTCCATATTTTGAAGGGACACATCTCTTTGCCAAGGGTTATGAGCCTACTCAAGTCGGCTTGGACAGTTTGACAATTTTTGACATATGATAATTTCAAAAATTGATATCTCTTCAATGGTAAGGAATTTGGGGGCATGTAATAGCTTGTTAGAAAGAGGACAAAATCCTCTACATTCCTATGCCAATCCCATCCTTAAATAGGGTCATTTTACCACCAAGAAAATTATTTTTGTGAGATTGTCATTATTATTTTATTTATGGCAGCAATTAGGATTTTAGTTCTAGGCATCCAATGTTTAGTGCTCCTTGTTTATAGAATTAGGTCATCAAGCTAATTAGGATTAGGGCTTCTTTAAAGGTATCATGGTTGTCAACAAGATTAGGGTGCCTTTTCAATATGTATTCGTGGGCATCTTCATTTAAGGCTTCATAATCAATGATCTAAGGCTTTTCATGGACATTAGGGCAAGGGCTTCTTCATTAGGATTAAGGCTTCATACACATAGGCTTCCATTCATGTATCTTAAGGGTATCATAAGTATTAAGACTTGATCAATGTATTAGGGCTGAGGCATCTTCTAGAGTATTATGGGCCTTTAGATCATGCATCACCAATCTAGGGCATAAATGTACTTAGGGTTTTGTCAAGTAGTTAGGGAAACATCATGAAAGGGTTTAAGGCATGTATCACAAGAATATTTGCCATCTCCAACAATGCCATATGGACATCAATGACAACCTTGACCAACAATTCATTATTATTATTATTATTTTATTTTGGTCAGTGTTGGAAACACTGAGAGTGGGGGTGAATTAGTATTTCTTTTACAATTGTTATTTTTATGCCAATTAAGATCTCTTAGATAAAATACAAAAAGAACGACAACAAAATAAATACTTTTATTAACAAGAATTAACGAGGACTCCAATCCTCTTTACAATGAATCAAGTACAATAATAGATTAGGGCTCCAACCCTAGATGAAGACTCCAATCTTCAAACCTCCAAGCTCCAACCTGTACTTTGCCAAGCTCCAACTAGGACTTTGCGAGGCTCCAAGCTCTAGGGCCCCAACCCTCTCTATTGGCATAGTCTCAACCAGTCTTATCTTCTTGAGGAGACCTATCCTCTAGGGCACCGACCCTATCAATTTGCTTCAGCTCTTCATTGTAAGTTGATTGGTTCATCAAGGCCTCCCAAAAAGCTTCTGCAACAAGCCTTGACAATGTCTTCAACAATTCCTTCACTCAATCTCCAATATGCTTAGCTCATCAATGACAACTTTTAGAAAGTGTCTCTAAGACTCTTCATGATACCCAAACAACTTCCTTCAAGGTTACTTCATGAGGAGTTCAGCCATATAACAAGGTCTTCAAGAGTGTTTCCAAGACCAACTTGAAGATGTCTCCACAAGGTCTGCTCCAAGTTACTCTCCAAGATCTGATTCAAAAAGTTGCTTTCAAGTCTTCACAACAATTCCAACAAGCCTTCAATTTATGCTTCAAGGAAGTCATCAACAATGTTGCTCCAGTTATGGCTCCAATCATGCTTTCAAGGTCTGCTATCTTTAGTCAACATAAAAGTTCTTTAAAGAGGTTATTCTAGTTCTGCTCAACGGGCTGCTCAAGGTATGCACAAATATGTCTGATTCAAAATATTTTTTCAGAACTCTGGTTTATTTTATTTTATTTTATTTTTATTTTAATGTTTAGTGTTTCTTATTTTTGCTTTGTTTCTTTCTTAAGGAATGGACAATGGTATCTGAATTCAGTCTTCAGCAATGCTTTTGTCTACTCCAAGAAGTCTGATCTTTTCCTAGGTTTCTTCAATGATGCCCTCAAAAATGTGTCTTTAAGATATGCCTTGATTTAATCAAAAACTTCACAAACTGTTTCCAAAGACTGCTTCAGGGGATGATGCTCCAAGCAATGCTTTGCTTCTAGGTTCGTACTACAAGCTATGTCAATGATCCAATAAATTCTTTCAAGATGATCTTCTACACTCTTTTCCTCAGATCTACACAATTCGTAATAGTGCTTTTCCTGAAGTTACTGTCACAGTTGCGAAATGGTCCACTCTCTTAGCTTGTTGAAGTCACAGTTCTCAACCCTTATGCCACATGTTTGAGCACCTAAAGGTTTGTATGTAAGTTATCACATGTTTGAACTGTTAGGAGCCTGACCACAGATGAGCACAGGTCCAAGACACAGTTATATATATGACAGGTCCGAGGTATAGATCACAGGTGCGAGTTCTACAATTGATCCACAGATCCAAATTGTTACAACTTCAGCCCACCAAACTGCCACAGATCCTGTGATTGAACCTGAATTTCACTATTTTATACCTTGTAGTTTTGCTGCCTCAAACCCTGTAATTTCACTGTTTTAGATCCTCAGACTTCCTTGACTGAATTTTTCTCCGTAGAAATGGATGAGTTTAGGTTGATACAATTACATATACTTGTTTGAATATACGAAAATACACTTTTGTTAAGGAAGGAGCCGATATGAGGGCTGACTTGTAAATTGGGTGTAATTCATTTTTTAATACACTTCCAACAGTTTCCTAACGGAGTTAAATTTTTTTCATTTTTAATACCCTCGTTCATTTGTCATGATTGTGTGTTTTGAAGGTGGGCCATCCAATCCCAATGGTATGATTTTTCATTATGTAATTGGGTGTTTATGCTTGTTTTTCTCGGGCACACTTGGGCATGGATTACTAGGAGACTTGAAAGAAGGAAGGGCTCTGATTGTACTCTTGTTCCCTTACCTTAATTGGGGGGTTAATTTTGTATCCTAGTCCCGTGGGATCTCCTTTATTGGCTAGTAGCTTTAGGAATGACACTACATGGGAAACCTTGGTTTGGGTTGCGTGGTCCTGCTTTTTGATACCATATATCTCACTTCTCTCTGCTCATTACAAGTCCTTTTCACATTTTCCATATCTGGGTCCACATTTGTCCATTGGGGCACAAGGTGTTAGCATCCCCTTCCCCTTGTCCACACCTTGGGTCGGCCCTGGAATGATGCCCTAGATGTTGATGCAACTTAAAAAAAAATATAAAAGCATAATATGGCCACATACAACAGGAAATGTAGCACAAAATGCAAAAGATAGATAGGACAATAAAATTTAGCACGTGGCGAAAGCTAAACATGAGCTATATGTTGGAAATGTAACTAGTTTCGGTCTTCATAATTGTCGTTGTACTCATTTCAATATGTATATCGTATGTAACAGACAAAAGAAAGAAAAATTATTATTTTAAAGAATGGGTTTCATGCTTCTTATTGATGGTATTCTAGGTAAAGGCATGTTCATGCTTTTAGGGTTTGTTAGTTCATAGGATTTATTGTCATGAGTCAAGAGAGTCAACATCATGTTTATAACACCCTTCCGGGCAAGATCTATGTTGTAAAATATTTATTTTTAGTCTAGAAAGTCCTAGAAACCTCCAATGTACAAGTCGGCCTTAGCAACGTCAAGTCGACCTAAAGGAGGGAATTCAACCCCTTGAAAAGGCTATATAGACAAATTCAACCTCTTTTGGCACTCACTTACTGACAAGTTTTATCTGAAGCTGGGACTGGCAAGAAAGGAAGAGCGAAGGCCTAGAAGGCAAGGATGAAGAAGGAAGGTAAATCTGTTTTGGGCTCTATCTCTCTCACATGTGCTAAATCTTGGGTTTTTGTAGCTTCAAGGAAGACAAAAATTGTAGGTCGAGTTGCAGTATCAAGTTGTTGGAAGAACGAGGCACTTTTTTTGACCTCTTTGACTTTGGGAAGATCTGTCTCGCTCAAAGGAAGATTTCTTGAAGAATTGCCCTAGGATTTTTGTAGTAGCTACAAGGCCAAAGTTGCAGGGCGAAGGTGTAGGGTCGAAGCTGGGGATTGAAGTTGTAGCTAGAAGTTGGTTGGTGTAGGATTGACCCTTGTTGATCTGATCCATCTAGAAGGGTTTCTTGAAGGGCTGACTTGGTTCTTGGAGGAGGATTTGGTCTAGGGTTAGGGTCTTTGTTGTCTCATTCGAAGCAGATTCTAAAAGAAGAGAAGATATTTTTCCAGGTTTTCCCCTTGGAGGTGTTTTGCTATGGCTTAGAGCCTAATTTATGTGTCAATTGTCTTTATTGTTCTGCATTTGATATTTGTTTGATGAAAAAAATTTAAGAAAGAAACACAAGAAGATAATTAAAGTTCACAAACAAATATTAAGGATAAGGAAACTTTGAATTAGTAGCTTCCATATTGCATTTTCCAACACTCTACCATCACCTTGGTTCCTAGGTCCCATATGAGTGCCCCTTGCATCATTAAGGAACCCATGGATGTCCCAACCCCTGGTGGGCGATGAATTTCCCCACCTTAAGGGGGTAATCTCTTCTATATCATAGACATCATGCTCTCATTTCCTTGAGCTCCGAGTAGTAAAATGAAGAAAAATCAATAAAATGCAAAAGACAAATGAAGAAGGGTGGAGAAAAAATGGTCGGGGTAACTCATGTACCATGATTGCTCCCTCCTACATGCATATGCCCAAGGTGTGGGCTTTCCTTATCATAGTTGCCCTTGTACCATTGCATGTGGCTTGGAGCCTTCTGTTTGTTTCCACTCCATTCCATCATTATTTCACATGACACTTGCGACTTGATGGATGTGCTGTGGACATGTCATTCCCTTAGATGTTGAAACCACCTAATAGAGTCCTTAATTAACTCCCTTAGACGTTGAAACCACCTAATAGAGTCCTTAATTAACCACTCCTACTCATGAAGGTAACACTAGTACATGTTCAAAGCCCAAAATTTGGAATGGAAACCCCTTATGAAGTTCTCACTTATGCCCTTGATTAACAAGTTTATTTACTCAAATGCACTAATGAATTATTGTATTTGAAGGGTGAGGAGATACATTGGACCCTATACAGGATTGCAGGTTGGTTTTCATCTTGGACTTGCCCTCCCTATACAGGATCCAAGGCCTCGAGAGGATCATAATGGCATTTTGTAGGGTGAGCATTGAGAGCCACGGGCTTCCATTTATGCAGAGCATTGATTGCCATGCCATGGGCTTCTTCAACACCATCAAATGCTTGTTCATGCCCCAACTATTCGAGATAATGATGCACTTGGACTAGGTTGCCCGAATCGGCTACACATTGCACCTGACACTTGGCAGCTGATCTAAGGCCCATAGGAGGTTATGTACTTCCTAAGGAGACATAGGAGGGCATGTGTCATCTTCTAGCCCTCATTGATGGAGCATCGACTTGATTTTGAGCCACTTGGAGACCAATGAGACCCATTTGGAGCCCACAAAGCCCAAATAGGGCTTTGGAGATCTTTTGCAACACAAGGAGGATATCACCTTCTTCATCATGATTTTTGAGGCCCTCTCCCACGTTTCTAGCACAAAAGGCCTCAACACTGCCCCTCTAGGCCTCCACGTATGCATGATGTTAGCGTTGTGCCTCCACGTATGCACGATGTCAACGTTGTGTGGGCTTAGGAGGGAGGTATAATTTAATTTAAAAAGCTATCATGGTTGGCTTGTAAGCATGGGTGGGTTACTTAGCACATTGGGCATATGGAGGGGCTTTGTCATTTAAAATTTAAACTCATAACATTTTTATAAATATATGAAAGCTACTCTCATCTCAAATCATCACACTTGGATTTTCACATAGCGCATTAGAGATTTCGGACTTGCAATGTGGAGAAGGATTTGGATGTTTTATGGCTGAATTGTGATGCCTGGATATTTTTTCTATCTTTCTTGGAGCCTCTAATGTCTTCTTGATGGATGGATATACTTCACATTATCTTGTAAGTGCTCTTTAATGATGTAATTTTTGATTTTCGCTTTGTCTAATGCATGGAATATTGTCTCTTGATGAAATTTTGTGCCCTGGTTATTGAATATTGTTCTAAAATTGTAATCTTGAGAAATTTTTGCATGTTTTACTCATTGATAATGTGAAAGGAATGTTCCTAGTGGATACTAATTGCATTTAATCCATGAAACTCCATTAACTTGATTAAAGAGGCTTCCTCTTTAGGCCTCCTTGAAGGATGATTTGATCAATTAGAAGTTCCCATCACTCCAACCTCGCAATGGTCTAGGCACTAGTCTTGTCCCTTGTTGGTCACCCTTAAATTTTCACCATAATTTTCCTTTTTTTCTTCGTCCCTTTAAGGATAAGGATGCTCTCCTAGGGCTTGGTGTGAATTCCAATAAAGGAGGAAATTTTGAATTTCGCTTGGATAGAAGTCTTCCTTTGTGTCTCCTCTAGTAGTGCTCAAGTTTTGGTGGAGTTCCCATTGTGGATTCTCCATAAATTTGATGCCCTAGTTGTCACATCAAGAGTGAAAGCAAGCTTTCTATGGCACCTATAACTTTGAGACGTGGCAGTGATATATAACCAGATTGGTTGATCATCTTGTGAACAAATCATGGTTGAGTTTGACTTGAACACTTTCTGAATCCCTTGATAATCGGAACAAGCAAGTTTCTATCCCTCGGGAACCATGTGGAGTAGCGTCTATCCTCTTGTGAGAAGACTATATTCGATACTCATTAAAACACATACATTTGAGACCACTCGTTCTAGGAAATTTGGAAGGAAAATCATAAGTAAGGGTCTGGAATATAAAGGTACTAAGTCTAAAGGCTATATCGAGAACTATACTCCTATGGAATTCTTGAGGCATGTATCAGTTGATTTAAGGGACATGACAAGAAGTGCAAAGCATGGAAATAGTGTTTTATCTCCTTGTGAATGTTAATTTTCCAATGTTCTATGCTATAACAATCACTCAGACAATTTCTTCTTTTAGTAACAATCACTTTTCCAATTAATTTCAGTCACCCAATGATAGTAAGCAATTGTAGATAGAATAGTAAACAATTTGCACAATGGAAGACAACCAGGAACAATAGAGACAAAGATTTTTGGTCAAAGACCATGGAAAAACCCCACAAAGGGGGAAACCCTAACTTGGTTCTTCTTCTATTAGATGTTCATCGAATGTTCAATAGAGAGATACATAGTCCAAGTACATCCACAATTAGTCAAAGGTCAAAGCCTTGACTATCCCAAACAATAATCCAATATCCAATGAAAGATGAGGAATATAGTCAAATTTGGTCAAACAATGATTCTGCAATTTTTAGTTAAAGTCAGCATCAATCAATGCAACCCTAGCCACTCACAAGACAACAATCAAATTTGTGCCAAAAAATTCATTGAACTAGTCAAAGAATGCAACCTCCTTCTCGTAGTCAAACTCAGTCAAAACAGTCACAAAATATGGCTTAGAAATTAGTCAAAGTCAAAGTCAACCCTTTGGTAAAAGTTGCCTCAAACCTATGGTCAGAGTGCCCAGAAAATTTCGGCCTTCTCTCTCCTGAATTCGACCTCCAAGAATAGATCCTAAACCAAGTCAAATGAAGTCATAACCCTCCAAGTCAATGTTGGTCAAATAATCCCAAAAACACTGCCACAAAATTCTCTCTCTCTTCGCATGTGTAAGCTCGGAGCCTCGGACCCTGCAATTTTTAGATCAGATTGAAGCAATGAAAAAGATTGATTGATGTGATGTGATGCTTCCAAGTGATGTGATCTTAGGTGAATTTTTATGTGGATTTGGTGGATGAATTTCTCCTTTTGGGCCAACTTGTACTTTTGAGGGTGACTTGGATGAATATTAAAAATAATATTTTCCGTTGTGCAAAATTAATTTTTCCAAGCACCAATGGGGTCTCCTTAAAGTTTTGTAGGGCTTCTCCAAGGAGGGAATTTGTCCCTCAATGACCAAATTTCGATAGTGAAAAGGACTATCACTGAGCATGGAATGTATATCTGTGACAAATTCAAGACATATATAATGAGACCAGGTAACGAAACACCTGTCCAAGATTCGAACTATATACATGGCATACATAATTTTTTGAATAATCAAGTCGAGGAATACATATAATGAATTCCTCTGTGGAAGAATCTAAGACTCCATTCTCTAGCACGACAATATTATATCTCTATCTCTTATACATTTTTGTGACAATCTCTGTGATTATATGTAGCTGAAGGGAATCATGCCATAATATATACGAAGGAAAGAAATTTCTTATACAGGTAAGTAGACCTTGTTACAGTGAGTGACAGACATGTGACATTTTGTTTTGAAGATCACCAAAAGTCTGTGGTATCTAGTGGAAGGGATTGAAATTATGTAAACTCTGTGGAAAAAGACCGAACTATTAAGGTCTATCACTGATCATGAGGATTGTAGCTTTTGAAAAAGGAATTGAATTACCAATATAATGCCAAGCCTGAAGATCTAGTTGTAGTAAGAAGTTTGAAGGTTGATGAGGTTCATCTTTGTGGGACAACTATGTGAAGCAAACATGCTATCAATATTTCCTTCTTATACATATGAGAAAGACACGTTGCATCAAAACAAGGCTGACCTATTTGATTCACTTAAGTCTGCAAGATCTGAAGCATCTTTGATGGAGGAAAATGATACATGTCAACTGAAGAAAAAGTCAAAAGGATCTGATCTCTGCAAGGATGGATAAGATAAGATTGAAAGAGGTACGTATAATCATTGTTCTTTTGCAATCAATGACCTATGTCAATTATAGTGCATATAATGCCAAGATAATGATCAAATGCTCTCTTGAAAGATAGTAGTGCATTATAAAAAAGGGTTTGTGGAGATATATTTTAGAGATCATTGATATGTTATTAGAAGTCTTTCATTGCATATAAAGACTAGGTCTTTGAATCAAGGAATGAAAGGAATTACATCTCACATATAGAAAGCCTGTCAATGACATTTCTAGGGTTTGCAGCTAACCCATTAGTATGCTAGTAGAACTTGCAATTAATATGTAGGTCTTGAAGACTTTGGACATTGAAGCATTTAGGGTTTGTAAACACTAGCAAAAATTTGATTTAGAAAAGTGCTAGGAACAAAACCCTACCTAATTGTTTTTGCTGTAAGAAGAAACCCTAGCTCTTGATTATGACAGAAATGACATCATGCTGATGTAAGGACAAGGTTGGTGAAAAGGTCCAAGATTAAGAGGGCACTAACTTTGCTCAAAAGAGAAGTACTCCACATCTCCTCGATTACTATTTTTGTTATTGTCGTTATACTTTGCTTAATTATATTTGTTCTTTCATAGCCTCCTAATAAAGTTGCAGGTCAATATAAGAACTGCTTAAGTTTTGATAGTAGATGAAAGAATGTAGCAAAGCACGAAGACTTTCCTAGAAGATGTAAATGAAGAAGGAGAAATCTGTTTTGGAGTATGCGTTAGATGACAACATGAGAGCAAGACTTGAGAAGGGAAGAAGTTCACTTACATCAGTTGGAAAGAGAAAGATGCGAAATCTGGGATGGCTACATCATTACTTGAGCTAGTAGGATTTATTCAATTCAAGGACACATCAATAAGGTTGACAGTGTGGATGATAAATACATATACTACCGATAGTTGATTTTTCTCGAAAGTTGAAGATGGAAGCACTTGATGATTTAAAAGTAAGGTGCAGATAGGAGCCGAGAACCTACAAACAAGTTTTCCACTGGAGAACAGGTAGCTGATGTAAGGGAAGTATGAGTACTTTTGCCACAAGCTTGGGCTTGTAGTTATCTCCTCGGTTGATGCCAGATGTAGATTTTAACCCTGTACAAAAATTACCTGCAAACATATTCTTAAAATAGAAAAATATGCAACAACGAGAACGTAAAATATGCAAAGAGATTTACTCCTAGAACCAAAATTGGGAAAACTAGCTTGATTTTTCATTATATTCCTTTCAATCTTACAATCATGGTTGCGAGGGAGCAACCCCCCCTGTCATATCTGCGGGAGCGCATCGAGAGCGACCCTGGGAGCGCGCTCCCGAAATTCGCTCCTTGTGGGAGCGAATTTCGAGAGCTTGCTCCCTAAATTCTTTTTCGCTCCCTGCGTTTTAAGTGTGTGGCAGCCTAATGTTCGATCCGATGGCCCTAGTGGTGATATGCAAGTCATGGTAATGTTAAATTCTTAAATTAAACGTGACATTCTCCTTTATCTTTCATTTTCATCCTTTTTACTTAAATTATAACATTACATTGAATTGACTCGGGATGTTTGAGAGTGGTTTTGACCTCATTGGATTTCACATGGAGAAAGTAGAATTTTTGATCTCACTCAAAATCCAGTAGACTAAACATTTTTCCAGGATTTCATGATTGTGGGGGATTGCAATGCTTCCATTGGATTTTGTCATGTATTAGGGTATGGAACTTGTATTTAATCAAGAGCACCAAGCCCTTTTTGCGGGGGAGACTCCTAATGATCAAGAGCACCAAGGTGGTTCAACTATGCAGGTGGAGACTCCCAATAAAGCATGAGACAAGAAATTAGAAATTTCTCATGGCAAGAAGGTCAAACAGTAGGTAATAGATTTACTTGTCTTTTCTAGTTTCTAGTACTTTTTATAACTATTGACCATGGTTGCGGGGGAGCGGTCCCCCCTGTCAAATCCCCTCCTGGAGCACGCTTTGGGCAGGTGCGCATCGGGAGTGACCTTGGGAGCAATTTTTTTTTTTCTCCTTGCCTTTTAAGGAGTGATTGAGGGAGCTATTACAATTTTTTTTGAGTGTGGCAGCTTAATGTTCAATCCTATGCCCCTAGTGTTGATATTCAGTGCATGGTAATGTTAAATTCTTAAGGTAAAAGTGACATTTTCCTTTATCTTTCATTTTCATCCTTTTGCTTAAATTTTTAACATTACCTTGAAATGACTCGGGATGTTTGAGAGTGGTTTCGATCTCATTGGATTTCATATGGAGAAAGTAGAATTTTAGATCTCACTCATGTTGAAATTTTGATGCTCTATGCTGAGAAAGTAGAATTTTAGATCTCACTCATGTTGAAATTTTGATGCTCTATGCTGAGAAAGTAGAGTTTTAGATCTCACTCATGTTGAAATTTTGATGCTCTATGCTGTTACAATCACTTAAATCCAAAACTTCTTTATGCTGCAAAATAAGTTACATAATTGCAGATAGAACATAAACCATATGCACAATGGAAGACAACCAAGAACTCAATGAGACACAGAGAAGTTAGGTCAATGACATGTCATTTTTTTCAGGATTGTGGGGGATTGCAATGTTTCCATTGGATTTTGTCATGTACTAGGGTATGGAACTTGTATTTAATCAATTGAACCAAGCCCTCTTTGTGGGGGAGACTCCCAATGATCAAGAGCACCAAGGCTGTTTGAATATGCAGGAGGAGACTACCAATAAAGCACAAGACAAGAAATTAGAAATTTCTCATGGCAAGAGGGTCAAGCAGTAGATAATAGATTTACTTGTCCTTTCTAGTTTCTAGTACTTTTTATAACTATTGTCTCTTTCCTATTTATTATGGTATTTTTTGTAAACAATATATGACAATTTAAGTTCGAAGTTTGAAGTTTGCATTTATAACACATTGGTAATAAATTATGAATATGATGCTTCGTGAAAGTTGAAAGTTGAAACATTTCATTTCATGTTAGATATTCTTTGTTATAGTTTGGTTATTGCATAATGGTAATGGTTACAAGTACAACTTTAGTGATAAATGATGACAAATGTTATATATTGAATTTTGAAAGCTTGAAACTTTAAGATTGATGAATCATGAGACTCGACATGTTGTATGTTACTAACTTGTGGATGTGGTTGATGAAGATCATAACTTCTAGATGATTGATATTATATGGTTCAATCCATGTTTTATGTTTTTTATATCTAATTCATCATTCTACATGCTTTTGTTGACATATATGCATCAAAACATATAAAAATTCATTCCCGATTTGCTCCCAAACCTGGAGCTTTTGAAAATGTTGCTCCCCCTCACGCTTTCGCTCCCGCTCCCAAGTAACCTTGGTCATGACCTTATCAAAATTTGTATATTTTTGTATTTTTTGGTTGACCGATTTTTTTTCCTGGTTCCCAGTTTTGGGGTCTACCAGTTTGATGACTGGTCTGATTTTGATAACAGCGGGTGAAACATTTTGCATAGCTCTGGGAAATTCACAACAAAACATTTTGACAATGTGTCAGATGCAGTTTGCAAAATGGGGAGTTACTTGGGACTCCTTCCCAACATCCCCTGAAAAGTTTTCTGGGCACTGACCGTTCGAAAAGCAGGATGCTTGTGTTCCCCCAAAGATTTTTGTCTAGAAAACCCAAAAAATTAAAAAGAATAAAATTAAAGTTAAAAAACTATGCAAGCAGAGAATTCATTGCATACTGATGAATTCACATGGGATGAATTGTTATGTTGGTATTTTTTATTTTGAAAATTTTCTATTTTTTAAAAGTAAAATTTTAGAGATGGCCCCCTTTGTGCTATGGACCCTGATGTGCCCGTCACCCATGAATTTCCCAAATATTTGGGGTCTGTCGTCACGCGTCCCCCACATGTGTTTCCTCACTTGCTTCGACGGTCCATAAACTTGGTGGAACACTTTAATTAGTGTTTCATAGGCTGCCTCTATGTAAATGAAACATCTTGTTCAGTAGTACTTCAGAGTAGTTCAATCCATTCCTGTTTTTCTGATATATTTTGCTGCCTCGTACAATCTCCAGAATGAAAAGGAAGTTGGCTTGATCAAATTCTTCAATTTTCTCTGTATCTCCTCTCATATCTAATTTTCTGTGCGAGGCCAGGAAGAACTGTTATAATGCATTGCATTTACATTTTTAAGTTCAGAATGGTGTATATTTTGAACAATGCAAACATTTTTTGATGCATATAATTGTTTTGTTGTATGGCTTGGGTTGGTAGGTGTAAATCGCTATTTTACATTATGTTCTGCTGATTCACTAGCTCTCGGTGGGGGTGGGCATTTTGCTCTTTACTTGGATGGAGATCTGTAAGTTTTTCTTTTACAGTAGTGATTTTCCTTTGAATTGAGGAAAGATCTGGTGTAGAGTTGTATTCTAGGTATAGGAAGTCAAGTATGCAGGGAGCAATTTGTCAGTCATGTTAAACTTTAAAAAGTTTGAGAAAAATAGTAGAGGAGAAAACGGTGAAGTAGCTTCTGAACTCAGGAATTGTTACTTTTATAAGGTTGCATGGATCAAGTTCTTCCTCTGAGACATTTGGCAATTCGTGCTTAGCTCACACAGAGGATTTTGAGTTGAAGGAGGTCGAGGTACTTTTTCTTTCCCGTAGATTCAATTTTGCCAAAATTTGGGGACTTACGTCCCTAGTGTCCATGTTATTCATTCTCTGAATTAACATATAATTCTTGTATGAATTTATATTTAATATAAAACTGTGCAAACGATGACTTGTCATATTTCAATATCTGAATGACAGCTTTGGGGTTTTGTATATGCATCAAAATACCCATCAAGAGTAGCTTCATACAGCGAACCACAGGAAGCTCCAGGAATCTGCAGATGGTTGGATTAAGCTTTGGAATCTTATAACTTCTGGGCTGTGCTATAGTCTTTACACACTCATGTACATATTTGCATGTTCATTTAAGCAGTCTGAACCTTGTTAATATAAATACCATATAGGACTTAATCTGTGGGTCATACAACCAATGTTTGATATTGTGCTATACTAGTGACCTTTTTGTGTGGCAAATTGTAATATGTAGGAGCAGGTTATTTCCCATGCCAAGGAATATCAAATTTGTAAAATATCGATTGCCTATTGAAATGACTTGCAATAACATTTGATACTGTCAAGAATATTTCAACTCACAATCAAAATGTCATTCCATAAAAATTGGTCAAATAATCTGAAATGGATGATGTCGCCACATTTTTGAATTTTCCGTAAATTAGTGAAGCTTGCATCTACTTTGTTGTATTGACTGAACTAATCGGGAGTAAATACAATGTTTTGATAGTATGATTGAGATGCTTTTGGAATTCATCAGAGGGACATGTGTTCCATCCCCAACTAGTTCTATATGATCGACCTGTGCAATGCGAATAACCTTAGGAACGGTGTCTACTTTCACATCAGTTATGAACTAAGTCCCCTGACATGGGGATAGGAGACATGAAGGACACTGGGATTCGAGTGTTTGATACGGGCACATTGATCCCCTAGAATAGGACACATTCGGATATATATATATTAAAAATTAGATATTTCCTACACAAATTTTCATTCATGATACAAATTCGTTGATTCAAACATAGATCTTCATCTAGATGTAAGTTTTACTAAGTAACATTATGCATACAAATACACTTGTGACATAAATGATAAATGATAATACATATTCAATTCATCAATGATCCAATAGGGAAAAGACGAGATAGTAAAATACTGTAGTTTTCTCATTAAGTCATCAAAATCAAAATGTGTTACATAGGTAGTGCAATGCCAATGGCAAATTGAAATAGAAAATACAAAACAACTACAGTCTACAAGCCTTAAGGCAATAGGTAGCGCATGAGTCATCAATCCTCATCATCAAAATCAACATCACTGTACTCATTATCATGGTCACCACTGCTCTCCTATGTTGCATCCTCCTCCTCTGTAACCAAAGTCATCTTTGCATTCGCTGTTGTGGAGGATGACCCCTCTACAATATCACCATCATCAAATGTGACAGTGTCTAGCACTGGATCATTGAGATCCAAGTGGCCAATGCCAACTCAACATTGCTTTCTAGACTCATATCATCAGGAAAGACAACCTACATCTTTGTATTTCCCTTCAACCAATCATCCCTCTCCCTTTAAATAAGCTCAAGGTTGGTGTGCACATACACCATTATTTCTGCCTTGCACTACTCAAGCCTGCTCTTTTTGACACTATTTAAATTCCCATATATTCTCCAATTCCTCTCGCAACAAGAGGATGAAGTCACTTGAGAGAGGAGTCTCATGGCTAACTGTTGTAGAAGGCTTGTTGCCCCATGAGTCGCCCACCAAGAATTAGGCTTCTTAGCCCCCCTGTGTCTAATAAGATCATATCCCGCAAAGCGACCAATGTCAGTGGAAAACTATACAAAGACATTCTCCACCTCACTAAGGGATGCTCTATCCTGAAAAATCCGCATGAATGGATCTTTCCTCCCATATGAGATTTCACCATCCATGTGAGGAGGGAATCTGCGAGAAGGTCCACCATTCAGCCACTCATGGTTGTAGTATTTTGGGTTCAATGAGTGAGCCAAACAATGTAAAGGTGTGCAATTCTTGTCCCATATGTTAACAAGAATATCCTGTATGGTGGTGAAGAAGGCCTTTAATGATGTCTCATGCTCAGGGCACTCACTCTGTAAAATAATGCTCATCAGAGAGTCAATCATGGAAACCTATCCCTCATAAACCTCTCTTAGGATGGGTCGGTATGTATCTGCAAATCGAAGCAAAGAAATGATAGGGTCCATGATCTGAATAAGTAAATCTACCATATCCCACCAAACATCATCTAACATTGTGTCCTTCACTCTTTTAGAGTCTGTTTGATTTGTTTTTCTCCAAAAAGACCAAAACTCTGAAATAACCATGGTCCCAAGAGTGGTTATGACCTCCCTCAACCTCTTCAACATGATGAATGAAGAGGCGAACCGTGTATCCGCAATCTTCAACGATGATAGATTGATGTACTCCTTGTAGATAGTGAGGGCATTTGTATGATTTTGTACAAAGTTTCGGATATGCCGTGCATCCTCATTAATGCTTCCAATCCAAAGCACATCAAAGGCAATAGATTTAAATGTTAAGTTCAATGAATGGACAATGCAAGATGTTCAAAACACTTGTGGATAATTAGTTTCCACAATCATGCCAACGACCTTGCAGATAGGTGCATTATCTGTAATGATTTACACATAAGAATCAATACCTACATCTTTAATAACTTTAATAAACAATTCACCCATATATTGTGCATCCTTGTATTGTCCAAGTGCATCCATTGATTTCAAGAGAACTTAACCATTCAAGGAAGATACCATGAAGTTGATGAGTGGGTGTCGTGCTAGATTTGTCCATCCATTAGAAACAATTCTAACCCCAGATGTTGGCCACGTTAATTTAATAGGCTCAAGAATTTTTTCCACCTATTTTTTTGCTTTTGTCAACAATGTGGTTCTAAGCTTCTCTGACACATGAGGCACATACCCTGACGGAGCCCCTTGAGTTAGAGCTTGACACATCTCAATAAATAGAGGTGAGTGTGCAACATTAAAGGATATGAAATTTTGATAGAAAAAAAGGGCAATAGTGAGATCAAGTTCTTCCCGTTTTTCTTTTTGAAAAATCTTGTCTATTGAACCAAGTGAAATTGCCTTTCTTTTTGCTGCTTGTCTTCCACCAGAACTCCCAAATGGGAATTTGTTGCTGCTTTTCCTCAAGAACGGAAGGGGGTCATCATTCTTGCTTTTTTTAGATTTTGTAGCCACATTTTCCATACCAACATTAGCCTCTCTTTCCATTTCCTTCCTCTTTAGTAAAGGCACCTTTGTACAAGCTGCAATTCCACAACTTGGTTAAACCAACAAATGAGCTTTCACACGGTAATATGTGCTCGTGAAATTAGTGTTTCAATAACTACATTTCCAACTCACGTTGCCTCCTCCCATCACCTTGCTGCTTGGCCGTTGTTGTCTGGTGCCATATTTCCATAAAGGATATATAGATATATATATATATATATATATATATATATATATATATATATATTATCTTGAGGAGAATGTCTTCCCTCAACATTTGAAGTGTTGTTGCAACCCCACTTGTAATAGAGGGAAAAATTGCATCAGACCCTAATGAAATTGGGACAGGAGGGGCATCTCCAATGGGGATTCCTTTTTGCCCTTGATTGAACCATGAATGTTGTAAAAAAAAACAAAAAATGCACAAATTTGTAAAATAAATGCACATGCAAACTGCTGTAATAAAAATGCAAAAAAGATAGAGAGAAAATGCACTTGTTGCTTGAATCTTCTTGAAAATGCTCCCACACCTTTTTCTCTTTGCTCTCACACACCCACAACTAACCCACAACAAACAATAGAGGTGAATGTGAAATTAGAATGGCCAAATCAGCCTTTTAAAGCCGCATAGAGGTCTAAATTTCGGGATTCATGTCCCAAAATCGTGACACGACCATGTTTGATCGGGACATGATTCAGACACGATCGTGTCCCGGTCAGACATGAGGATTGGAAGGACACTAATCCGACCGAATCATGTCTGATTCGCTCGATTCGAGACACGATGGGCTAGGGGACAAATCCAATTCATAGGTTATGAATATTACAAACAATAAAAAATCATTTGGTCTTCTTGAAGACGAGACATGTGATCCAGATGATGTAAGCTTGATTTAATTTATTTCAAATCTTTTTCGTCTTCCACAGGGCCAATAGTTTTTATAAAAGAAGGGAAGGTTTTTTACAATAATATGTCCATCCAATCTCGATAATATTAGGTTCAAAAGATGCGACATGTGATCAGTATTGGTGAGAAATGAGTTAACATAAATACCAATTAGATGACTATCAATTCTATATGGTATTAGATACAAAAGATGCAACCTTAATTGGTACAAAGTACGCAGTCAGTGCAAAGTGGGCTGAAAGTGAGGTCTTAGTTGATATAAAAGATGTGATCTTCAATCTTTATATAATGAGCTAAGATGAAGTAATTTGAAAAAGATTATATCGCCACATTTTTCCATTAATGTGAAGCTTGCATATATTTCTACAACGTAGTTTAACTATTCAACTCTTTTGACCATTTTCAAGCATATTTCCTGGTTGACTTGGTTGATTTCTTGAAATGGTAATGTTTGAGTTGTATAATCTACACAATTGGAGTGCCCCAGGGTTTTTCAAATTGTTGAATTCATTTGTGCATTTAAAAACACATTTTAAACAACAAAAATTCTGAACCTCACGAAATTACTTTTTGTTAGATTTGAGCGAGAAAGGAAAAGGATGTTGCATTGTTAGACTTTGCCTAATTCTGCTTAGAAATTTTTGTTTTGCTTAGAGGCATTTTTGTTCCATACTTAACATCCACAACACTAAACGCCATTGACATTGTAATTGTAATTAATTATGTAATTAGTCCTTGTTTGGGCATGAAGTGTAAATGGGCAAAAGACCCAGAATAATTGTCATTATAATTTAATACCAATTAATGAAGAGGTGAAGCCTTGATACAGACCATGAAAAGCCTTGAGGAGGAGGAAAGGCAACAAAGTGGTTTTGAAGAATGAAGAATTACCAATGGATTATTGGCTGTGCTTGAGGATCATGAGATATGAAATTGTTAAACCTTTTCCAAGAAATATCAATTGGGAAGGTGTAGTAATAACTACCAATAATAATAAGAGGAGTGGGGTAGTTGTACCAAAATTTCCCTAAAGTATAATGCTCCACACCCCTTCTTCTGGAGACTTTTGGAGCACATGTAATCCCATCAAGGGAGAGACTCGAGGAAGAAAGAAGTGAAGGCACAAAAGTGCTTGTGCAAAAGCAAGAAAAAAGAGATAAGCACTTAGGGAGAGTTCGAGAATAGTGCAAAGAGTAGAGAGGTGAGATGAGGCTCTCATGGAATAAAGAACAAACCTTTATGTGATTTAGATTGCTCAGCGTTTGGTGAGCAATATCAATAATTAAGTACTTAGCGTGAGATAGATGGTTGAATGGATTTATGGAAACTTGTATGTGTTGTGCACAAAGACTTCAGAAGGAAGCCTTGAGGGACTCTTAACTGAGTGAAGGGCTCCTTTCATGGTCTGTGGGCTTGAAATGGCCCGTTGATGGAGAAAGCTTGTTGAAAGCCATTCTCCAAAGCATTTGTGAGATGGGTGTTGGGGGTCTCTTGGCTAAAAATGAACTCTCCTTGTGTGAGAAACTACCTCATCATTAAGGGGTAATAAATGCAAAATCTCTAAAAGCAAGCTTGGGCTCCTGAGCTATTTACTTAAATCAAAACATCATCATAAAAAAGTAAAAGGTTCAACATAGGTGTGGGAAAAAAAACCGAGGAAAGGGATAGCTAATGACTCCATGATTGCTCCTTCCTTACATATATAAGCTTAGGATGTTGGACCATCATCAATTGGTCATCTGGCTATGGCAGCTTGCCCTAAAGTTATGCTTAGTCTGTTTCCATCATTTTCACATGCACCTATGGATTGATGGGCTAACTTGGGACTTGTCACTTCCCCTTGGGGTCTGGAAACACCTAATAGGGTTACCCATCTAGTCATCTCTAACATAAGGAGGGAACACTTGTATGAGACTTGATCTAGTTAGGTATTTGTAGGGGATCTTTGTGTAAAGTCTTAGCATGCCCCTAACATTAAGTTTGGTCTAGTATGACACATCTATTTTTTTTGTTACTTAATGATTATTGATTTTCACTTGATATTGAGAGGGTTCTGTGAGATGGATCTCATCACAATAACATAAGCGTCTTGAGTGATTGCACCACCTTCTCAGTAAGGCAGCGAAGGCTGAACCATCCATTGTAGAGAGAGAGAGAGAGAGAGAGAGAGAGAGAGAGAGAGAGAGAGATTGACCTTGATGATCTAACATTGCCTATCTAGAGTAGAGCGTTGGGCTATTTGATGACCTCACATGATGTTTGACACCTTGAGGGACCCCCAAATGTTAAAATATTGAGCTCATGAAGCTTGGTGTTGGAGATATATATGATGTGCCCAATGGACCTAGGATGCCCCTATACTTCGATTTTGGAGCCTTCTTGACCACAACTTATCTCGCACTGATCTAGGTGTTCGTGCTTCCACTGAGGCTTATCCTTTCATTTCTGCTTGTGTTTGCTTACTTAGTTGATTTTTTATAAGTCACAAGCTGATCTCCCAACTTGGTCTCACAACAGTTTTGGGCTTGCCTCCAGAAACTGCGCAATCCTTGAGGGCAAGCAACCTTGATGATGGGAATTACGCAGTCCTGAATGTGAGTGAGCCTTGAACTCAAAAAATGCGCAGTCATGGGAGGCGGCCCAACACTGAGCCCAGAAATTGCGCAGTGCACTGAGCTAGAATGTTGCCCAGTTCCACAGAACTGCACAGTCTTTTTGGACAGTGTGCATGACAAGTTTCCCTGGAAAAAGCAAAAAAGCAAAAAGTAAAAAAGCATCCCTAAAATATAAGGATTTGTTTTTAGCATCTAGAAGGAGGCATTTGCACTATTTTTAGAAACTTCTGCCGAGTGTCTCTTTTTCCTTGATTTGAGGCATGCATGTCATAAACTCTAATTTGTCCAAATCTATTTAATTGATGCTTCTAGAGCTCATTTGTACACTCGATCTTGGAGCTCTAGCATTCTCGAGGAGATCAAGGAACCTTCGGTGCGATCGTCGTCGCTTTTTTGGGTGTGTTGCTTTTGTCGTTTTTTGCCACTTTTTCTGTCGCTTTTTGTCGTTTGTCTCATGTGAATGTTGTTTCACTTGTTTCTCTTCATGCTTGCTAGCGTTATGACTTGATCTAACTTGTATATGTGTTGTTTTAAGTTTTAGATTGCCTTCCCAAGTGTCACATTAGTTTTCCCGTTTTTGCACCAATAGGCGCTGTTGCGGCGACTCTCCTCACTTACTTCGTTTTCCTTCTGTTTGATCAATTGTTGCATTTGATTCACATGCATTTATCTACACTTAGTCAGATCTGCACTCAACTTCACACTATCTCTAAGGTCTGCTTGTTTTCCACACTTCGCTTAGGTAGGTTTGGGTTTGCCTTGGACGTTTTTCACTTTGCCCAACTGGCACTATGCAATCCTGAGGTTCAAGCTACTAGCTTGGCCTTTGGAATTGCGCAGTGCGTAGTCCAAGCTGGCTCCAACTGCATAGTTCCAGAAGCCTATCTGTCAGCTTGGCCACTGAGATTGTGCAATGCATAGTCTCTGCCAAGCTTCTGCCTAGGCTAAACTGCGCATTGCACAATTTCAACCATCAAGTTTCCACCTTGGTTGTTGGGATTGCAGTGTGCAGTTCACACAGGTAGCCAGTCCCCCCTGTCAGAAAAATTTGTGCAATCCTTCCCATCTAGTGCCTGATTTGCTGCTTGAACTTGCATGTAAGTTGTTTTTCTTAAAACTGACATTTGCTTGCCATGAGTGTCCTTTCTGTCCCACAGGTACAACAATTGTTGACCATCTCTCCACCAGTCACTGTTACTATGGAATCTAAGAGAATTGCATCAAAGGAAACCACCTAGAGTAGTACTGTGGAAGTAGTTGAGCAAACATCAGTTGATTTGCCAGTGTATGGTGATACTCAACTGTTTATAGAGAAGGGATCATCACTGACATGGCAACAAATTAAAGATAGTTTTGCGAAGGACTTTGAGGCAGACTTAGAGACCGAAAGACATGGCAACAAATTAAAGATAGTTTTGCAAAGAACTTTGAGGCAAACTTAGAGGACCGAAAGGTTTATCTCAATATCCTGTAGTCAGGGCTATACAAGGTTGCATGCAGGTATCTTGCCTTCCTGTGTGTAGATATCATCCGCTGGATTGTCTCACACTTGGATGAGAAGACTATGACATTGAGCAGTGCGAGCGGGTGGAAGCTTGCCACCTTCTAGGGATAAGACTTTCAACAAATGTTTCACTTGCCCGAGCCAGTAGAGCACATGGACTCACTCTTCTATGCTACCCACATGTATGTGAACACAAGAGACATTGGCATACGCTGGGTGAAAGAGCCATCGAAGTTATGACAGACACCCACCCATGTGTACAAGACAAAGTCCCTCAGGAAGGCTTGTCAACTCTTGGTCATGTTTGCTTGCAGAATCCATGGTCAAGAGAGCTCATCAACCTTTCTTGAAGGGTGGGCAGTCTTATTGTACCAGTTGGTGAACAATGGGAGGCCTTCAATTGGTCAGATCTGTTGGCTCAACAATTGAAGCACCATGTAGCACATGCTCGAAATCTGCCCATCGGTAACTTTAATCCCTATGATTCCTGTGGTATTTGCAAGGACCACTATACGAGAGTTTACTTTCTGTGGTTCGACGGAGCATTTCATTGGCCAGAGGAGTATCCTCGGAGGTATTGCTATAATGCCTCTAGATTCTGTGAGTCGGTCAGCTTATCAAGGAATTCACAAGTTGCTCCACAAACAATGACAACTCTGGAAGCAACAACAACAAAAGGCAATAATTCCGTGAAGGACAAGGGAGAGAGGAAGATTGCTGATAGTCTAGAGGGAGAACAAAGCTGCAAAATGAAGGCAGATTCTCTTATCGAGAAAACAACTTTGACAGCAGAAGCAAAGAGGAAGCAGAGGATACAGAGAGCATAGTGGAGGAAGAGAAAAAAGAAGCGGTTGCAGGAGGCAGAACTGAAGCTGTAGGAGACTAAGAAGAAGCTGAAGGAAGAATAAGAGTTGAAGAGGGGAGAACGAGAAGAGAAGCAGGAACAATAAGAAGAACAACGACAAGGCGCAATGACAGAGGGAAAACGACGTCGATACAGGGTGATGAATAGGAACATGAACAAGAACAATCAACGACTGAGGAGGATGGTGAACAAATGCAGGATCCAGAGCTTGCTCAACAGATTGAGCATACATGGAGTTGGAACAAGAGTTGCAACATGAAGATGTTTTCCTAATGCCGAGAGCACCACAGGTCACCCCTCGGTCTCCACCACCTCCAACAGTAGAGCTAGCATCGAGCGAGCAAGGAGATGTTGTTCTCCTTGATGATGATCTTGTGGTTGATGTGTACAATCTATCATTCGACGAATTCCAAAAGAGGATTGTACGAGAAAACACTTTTCGGATGATCACGCATCACCTGCATTCATTAGAGAAAGTGTGATAGTGTTGGGCATTAGGAAGCATTCAAATGCCATTGTCGAAGCCAACTTGGCCTATGAAAGAGCAACAAAATCAAATGTTCAGTGTTTGACGATCGAGAATAAGCAACTGACATAGAACTTGCAGGTGATCAGGTAAGAGGCAGAACAACTACGAACATTAACGCAGAATGCAGTTTTCACATTGGGGGAGATGAGAGCAATGATACTTGTTGAAGTATCAACACTTGGAGAAACCACGCAGAAGCTCTATGGTGGGCTTGTCACCGTACATAAAGTAGTCATCCGTTTGCATGGCGTACAACAACAGAGCAAAGAGTTTGTTAAAACTCTCAAAAAAATACAAGTTGCCATCGCCTATATGCAATAGTGGACAATGCAGTACAAAGGGGCCCTGCTTAACTTAGTGAAGAAAAAGAAGCCACAGGCAGAGCTAGAGAAAGTGAAGGTTTGGATGTTGATTCAGAGCAACAACCAACTCACCTCATTCATTGGCAGCGTATAGGCCTCATGTGCAATTGTATAGTAGTTTGGATGTTTTGGTGAGAACACACCAGATCCCATGAGTAAGTTCCCTTACCAAAGCTAAACCCAGGAACCAAGTCCGATAGGAGGTCGAAGAGTACTTGGAGTAGCTAAGACAAAATTCCACCAGGGAAGACTTGGAGCTGAATGCACAAAACATGCAGAAGTTCATCGGTGGTCCTGTCAAAGTTAGAACATTGCTGCTCATGCTTCAGAACAAGTTGGATACAGGTTCCAAGACAGTGTACCCAGATGCCATGGAGGCTAGAGTCCACTTCCAGCGAGACACCATTAAGCAGTTTGGGGACACCATCACACAATACCAAGCTTGGCACCAATATGTGACCGAGAAGTAGCAAGTGAAGGTTATTGAGCTAGACTTCTCCCAAACTCCAACATCATAGTGTTGTCTTATTACGCTGTTAAGTTGTCTCTACCCTATTTTGTCTTATATGGTTACAAGTGTAAAATGCAATATTATTTGTAATTATGTTATAAGTGAAATTTCAAGTGTCAATATTGGGATATGAAAAGTCATCATGTAACGTAATGTGTTATTTTGTGAAGAAGTTGAAGAGTCATGAGAATAGTCCAAAGGTCATAAAGGGGAGTTGAAGAGTCACCCCGTCTTATTATAAATATAACCTCATAACTCATATAACATGCTTTTGGGAGCCAAGATTTTGGATAAGCTTAGGCTTAGAAAGAGCTTGGGAGTATTGTGAAGAGCATTGTGGCTTCTCCATAACGTAGAGCGAGTATACTTGTTTGGAGGAGCATGTGTTCTTGATTGTAATGTTCCACTATTGGGGCTAGTGGTCGTCAATGGTGTATATGGAACTTTCACTTATAATAATAAAATTAGAGCCAACACACTTTCATACATATGTTGTTAATATAGTAGGACTATTCTTGTTGTATTGACAATGTATGTTATTTAACTTATGCATATGCTTATGAACTATTTCATTTGCACTTGTATGAATCTTGTTGAATGCGTGTTGTTGTATTAACTCATCACTTTAACTTGTGGATATTCCACATCTTAGCTTGTGATGTCATTTCGCTCATGTGCTTCTTTCAAGTTGCGTACTATTACAAGATTCCAAGGGGCGCACTTCCTCTTCTCTTCGTGTGTTGGAAGATTCATGCATCACACTTGACTCTCTGCAAGGTCACACACTTTCTCTCACCCAAAGTTATCATACTTACCTCTGCGCGTTTCCGCAGTCAAGGCATAACATTACCACCCACAGTCGGGGCTCCTACTCCAAATGATGTGAGGTCTAGTTGGGACTTCATATCGGGGAGATCCCTTGAATGTTGGCGGGTCCAACATCGTCAACATTTCTGGCACTAGGAGGGCCAAATGAGGATGAGCCCTTGAAGTTTGTTTTGAATTTTTGCACACATTTGATTCACCAAATCATACCCCCAACATGTTTTTCTAAATATGTAAATATGAAAGTGTCGGCGAGCATTTTAAATGACTTGTCCAATTACAAGTTCGATGGCAAGGGTGGAACAACCTTACTCGAGCACGTACCTACTTTTCATGGTTTCTGCGACAGGCCTGACATCTAGTCGAAGGATGATGCTGGTAGGTTGTTCGCTCTCACGTTCGAAGGGCACGTGAAGGAATGGTGTTACACAATACCTGGAGCCTCCATACACTCTTTCAAACAACTTTTTGTAGAATGATGCTGTGCTTTCAATCTCTATGATCGTAAAGCTCTCAATAAGAAAATTTTAAAATTGTGAAAAGCACCTGATGAATCTGTTTAGGATTTTCACTATCGTTTTATCCATTACTGCTTTGAATTTCTTGAAGATGAAGTTGACTGGTCTTTCTTGGTTGACAGGTTTCCATATCTTGTTCACATTTCTAAAAGTCCACATGAGTTAAAATCATTTGAACCTCTCCCATCATACCTCGGTGTTAGAGCTTCTAAACCTGAGGCGAACAAGGTTGTTATTTGAAGTGGCCCTTTGTCCCCTTCTCATCAAACAACTCTAGTTTCGCAGGTTGAGTTGTGAGAACTTGATAATTCACCTATTGATCTACCACCATCTCCTCCTTCCCCACTTAGAATTTCAGCACAAAGTTGGACTATGACTAATGGTTGTGATGAAGTGTTATCTCCTTGTCCTCCATCCTTTGGTCCTTTTGATCCTCCAGATTTTGATTTGTTGTGTTCACTGGTTTCAAATTTCTCTTGTGATGTTCACGATGATCAAGCTCTGGATGGAGTTGGTGTTGAACAATGATCCTGCGATATCATTTTTGATTAGTATGTGTGGGAGTTTGAACAAGAACCTGCGGCGAGGGGTGACCTCATTCAGTTTGCACATCTGAAGCATTGTCCTGACATTTTCCACGTTTATGTCATTTGTGTTGAATCTTGTAAAAAATCATTTTTGGATGTGGCTACTTTCAATCATTTGCAAATTACGTGGAATTCCGGCTCTTCATTTGAATGTCAAGAGGACAAATCTGCTTTCCCTGATCCTCCCAATCTCTCATCTTATCTTTTTGGGAACGTAGAGGGTGAAATTTCTCATTCTCCATTATCCCCTCTTTATGATTCGTCAGATTATGAGGACACTGCTGTTCGTAATCTTGAACTTTATGATCGTGGCTGTCATGATCTTTTCATTGATTCATTTGATCACGATTTTGATTCTTCCACAACTGATCTTTCTAAGCCATTGATCTTCGATGATCCATCTTCTGATGAATTGGAACCTCCCCAAGCTGTCGAGGTACTTCAACTTGAGTTGATGGTTATGTCAGGTTCTCGTAATCTTGAGGTTAGTTCCACTTCTAGACAGAAATGTGTTGAATCTTTCCGGCCTCCTCACCACTTTGTTGCACACATTGAAAATCAATCTATTGTATTATCTTCTCATCCTCCCTCTGTATCACACGATCTTATCGCTCAGTCATTGGAGGAGTTGTACGTAGCAAGCACTGTTGTAAAACATAATTTTTCTTTCTTTCTTCATGTTTACTTGTTTTTCAAGTTCGAAAGTTTGTACCTGCTTGCCTTCGGCTCGCAATGTGTTTGAACATCTTGGTACATTCGTAGAGTGCCTTTCATGTGCTTTTTGTCTTTACTTTTCTGTGGATGCATTCAAGCTTCGAACATTCTGGTTTCTTTTGTCTTATCTTTCTTGTTTGTTGGTTTGCTTGTATATCCTTTTTGACATACATGCTCTAGCTTACATAGGCCATCCAATGCGCCGATGGTTGCATTGGAAGTATCACTTTACGTAAGTTGGCCTATGTTCTGCTTAAGTTAGGAGTAGGAGTAGTTGTTTGCTTTGCAATTGTAGGTTAGTTAGTATGAAACCGTGTTTGGCTTCTTAGACAAGCAGGGTGAAGTTCAAGAGGAACTTGTACTGCTATCAACGCTTGGTTATCTATCTATTCCATCTCTTTATGTAAGTCTTGCATTTCTTCTAGTCGATGATATTTTGATGGAAAATACGTTCCTTTTGGAGAGAGTCATGGTGAAATGTTAATTTATGGTATGCTCTATGCTTAAAGTAGTTTACTTCAATTTCTTCTTATTAGCCACTGTTTGGCAATCACATTAACATATAGTAAAATGCAGATAGAACATTAATAGATCGACAGAAAACAAGCCAAGACAAGAGACACTAGATGTGGCAGCTAGCCAGGGACAAACCCCAATGTGGGGAAACCCTTTGTTCAATTCTTCTATAATCTTCAATAGTTCAACAAAGAGAGAAATAGTACAAATACATAAATCTGTAATTTTAGGACGACAACAACAAACCCTTACCAACAAAGTCAAATATGGTCAAACAAGATGAAATTGATATCTTATATGCTTGATCAATTTCTCGGTTATCTAGGCCTCCAATAGCAAGAGAGGCAACCGATAAACTGTCCGAAAAACCCAGTGAAACTACAGTCAACTGAAGTCAACCTGCTGCCACAAACTAGGGCAGTTAACGCTGGTCAAACTAGAGGTCAGAATGCCTCCATTTGTGTGCCAAAATCTGCGACCTGCCTAGGAGAGGTAGCCACACCAAAATCATACTCTTGAAAGGGCAATGCTTGGTCAACGCTAGTCAAAACGTCTTGCTGCAGCCTTGGTCAAAGTCAACACAGTCAAACAGATCTTCATGCTTCTGCATCCTCCAACTTCGTCCTCTTCTTTCCCACATGTGCGTGCTGCTCCTTTTGTGTAAATCCAATCAATAAAGGAGAGAAAATGTGAGAGATGAGATGATGGAATAATGCCTCAACCTCACTTGTATTTATATGAAACGTTGAGCATGTGTGCCACACATTTAGTCGCTGGTCGACCTTGAGAATTTGTCAAGTAAATACAAATAAATTAATATTTCCATAAATATTCGTCGGAATTGGGTGATCGTTAGATAAATCTTACATCTCTCAACGAGAGGAATCCAAGAAAATATCAGCTGCTATAAATAAGATGACCCACATGGAGTTTGCCCTAGTTGCCAATTTTAACACTCCCTCTCAACTAGGGAGAACTCCATCTGCTAATCCATTCGTCCGTCGGTACTATCTTTGCCATCAAATGTACTGCCCTGCATTGCTCGGCTCTGCTCTGCTCAACTCTGCTCTGCTCTACTGAACTATGAAGAAGAAGAAATGATTGATGATGTATCATACCATCCTCCACTGACACATATTTAGTGCCAGAGAGTGTGTCATACCACTCTTACTGGTCCCAGATCAATGGAGGTCATCCTAGCATAGGGAGTATGGTAGATACAAGGATGTGTCCATCGATAGTACTACTGTGGTCCCTAACCCCATTTCCATACTCATTGATAAGATGAGAGGTACTTCCCATGAGTCCCAGACTGCATGGGTAGGATGCCTCGATAGGAGAACCAATCATCCTGTCCCTAAGTCGCCATGGGGTATCATAGGGGAAGGCTGAACCTTTCACCCTATACATAGCGCATCACTAGGGCAGGGTGAGTCGCCTTGTAGTTGCATGTCGCTCCAAGAATTACCCCATGCCCCCTGGAGTTCCCAGAGTTCAATGCATCCATCATGCAGGACCCTCATAAGAGGGTCTCTCAACGACTCTAAGTCGTTCTTGGAAAGTCAAGAATTTGACCTTTGCCAGGGTTTTCGTCAGAATGTCGGTGACCTGCTCATCTGTATCGATATGTTGGAGCCTTATTGCTCCTCGCTACACCATATCTTGGATATAGTGGTACTTGATATTGATATGCTGGGAGCGATCATGAAATACAAGATTCTTTGATAAACGAATCTTGCATTGGTTGTCACACAGGATCACGATAGTATCCAATGTAAATCCAAACAACTCAATGAGGAGCTTCCACAACCAGACAGCGTCATTGGGGGCCATACTCGCAGCAATGTACTCTGCCTCAGCAGTGCTTAAAGCCACTGACTTCTGTGTCCTGCTCATCCAGGATATTGAGGCAGATCCCAAAGAGAAACAACACCCGGAGCTGCTCTTTCGGTCCACCACATTCCTTGCCCAATCAACATCGGTATATCCATGTAGTCTCACATGTCCAGTAGTGTATCTCAACCCATGAGTGATTGTGCCACGAAGGTATTTCAACAGATTCTTGGCACCAATCCAATGTGTGTGGTGAGGCTCAACCATATGTTGGCTCAATGTGTCGACTGCAAAACATATATCCAGACAGGAGTTCACCAAGAACATCAATGCTTCGGTGAGTTGACGATTCTCGATAGCATTTTGGAAAATAGGTTCGGCAGCATTATCACTTAACTTCTTGAAGGCAAGCTCCATCGGGGTAGTCACGGGCTTGCAGTTCACCATACCGAATCTCTCCAATATCTTCACCACATATTTTCCTTGAGATAGGAAAATCTTCCTAGGCTTTTGCCAGACTTCCAGTGCTAGGAAATAGTGCATCGGTCCTAGGTCCTTCATCTCAAACTCGGAAGCCAACTCCCTCTTACATTTGTGAATGAGAGGGTCTGCACCTGTCAAAAAGAGGTCGTCAATGTACAATGCCAGTATGAGAGGTTTATCATCTTCAACCTTAAAGTAAAGGTTAGGGTTGACTTCACTCCTAGTGAATCCCAACTTCATCAAGTAGCTATCGATTCTCTCATACCAAGCTCGGGGTGCTTGCTTCAACCCATAGAGTGCTTTCTTCAACCTGCATACGTGAGATTCTCGATCATGAATCTTAAATTCTTCAGGTTGTTCCACATAGACTTCCTCTTTGATTGAGCCATTCAAGAATGTGGTCTTGACATCCATCTGATGTAGGTTTCATCTTTGCGAAGAAACAAGGGCTATGATCGAGCGGATGGTGGTATATCAGGCAACATGTGCAAATATCTCGTCATAGTCTATACCTTCCTTTTGAGAGAAGCCATGAGCGACAAAACGAGCCTTATACTTTTCAACACTTTCATCAACTCCATGCTTTATCTTGTAAAGCCATTTTGAAGTGACAACAATTTTGTCCTGGGGTCTGGGGACCACATCCCATACATCGTTCTTCATGATGGACTCGTATTGCTCAGTCATAGCATCCTTCCATACTTAATGCTTCACAACTTTGGCGAACGATGAGGGCTCATTTTGAATGATCGTGCTCATAATGGTCAAGTATCTATGATACTTGGTCGGCTTCTTGCTTTCCCAGAAAGTCCCTCTGGATGCAATGTGTCCTTCAGCATCATCAAGTGTCCCCTTAAGCCATGAGGGCCTCTTTTTGGAAGAGGAGGGCTCTTGCGGAGGGGGACCAATAGGGTCCATGGGTTCTTCCACTTTGGGCATTGTTTCATCTTGCTTTTCCTCCAGTTTACTGGTGTCAGCTTCTCCAGATTTTTGTAGTATAGGAAGATTGTCAACTTTGTTAAGAACCATATCTTCGTCAAAGGCGACATCATGGCTAATCTCAACTTCCCTTTGACCAACCACATAGATTCTATAGCCCTTAGTATTTTCGCTATAGCCCACGAAGAATCCCTTCTTTCCAGATGCACCTAATTTATTCCTTTTCTCTTTCGGCACATGAAAATAAACATGACTTCCAAAAATTCTAAAATGAGATACATCAGGTTTCTTACTAGTGAACATCTCTTCGGGAGTCTTAAAATCCAATGCTTGATGAGGGCACCGGTTTTGAACATTCACCACTGTATTTGTAGCTTCGGCCCATAGAAACTTCGGAAGCCTTTGATCATGGCGCATGCAACGGACAACTTCCATAATCGTACGATTCTTCCTTTCCACCACACCATTTTGCTCAAGAGTGTATGGTATTGTGGTCTCCCTCTTAATGCCAACTTCCTTACAAAAGTCGTGGAACTTATTGGATTCATATAGTGCCATTATCAGTCCTTAAGATCTTGATCTTCTTCTCAGTTTGATTCTTGATCAAGGCTTTGAAGTGACGGAACCAAGAGAACACTTCGTCCTTGTTTTTCAAGAAGTATATCCAAGTCTTGCGAGAATAATCATCTGTAAAAGTGAGGTAATATAAATATCATTCAAAGGAGTTCATAGGCATCATACCAGATATGTCAGAGTGAACCAATTGTAGTATACTGGAGGTCTTGCTATTGCTTGAGGGGAATGGTCCCCTTTTGAGCTTTCCTTTGGCACATCCTGGACATACACCTTCTTGCTCTATTTGAAACTCGGGCATCCCTGTCACCATTTGTATTACATCGGGTAGAGCTTTATAATGAAGGTGGGCAAACCTCGAGTGCCATAGTTCATACTGAAGAGATTTGTCACAAGATATGACACCCAACGGTCTTCATCCGACTTGATATAGAGAGTCAACCCAAAACCCAAGAGTGAAAGCATCTTTAAAATTCTTTTTCCATACACGTACTTTGGCATCGATGAAGGCCACCTTGTAGCCTTTGTCTTCCATTGCCGAAATGGACACCAGGTTCTTTTTGAGATCAGGTACATATAAGACTTCTTGCAAATGAATTGTATTACCTTGATTCAATTGAAGAGAGACGTTCCCTATGCCTTTCATGGGATATTTGGAGTTGTCCCCAAGAATAGTTTCCAAGTTAGTCTCCTTCTCTATCAGATTAGAGAGAGCTTCTTTGTAACCAATGAAGTGCCTTGAGGCACCACTATCAATAAGCCAATTGCCCAACGAGTCCGGAGGAGAGGTAGTAGAGAGGGCTGATATCAGATAATATTCATCTTGCTTATTGTTTAGAACGTTAGATTCACACCTAGAGTTTCTTTCCTTCTTGGAGGGTTGACCACTTCCTTGATTTCTGACAGTCCTCTTGCCTTTGCCATTGAACCTTCCCTTCATTTGATTGTTGTTGGAATTTCCCTCGGAGTGATTTTGATCATCGTCATGAGATGTGTCCTTTCTATTAGGACATTCCCTCACATAGTGGTCAATTTTTTTTGCAAATGAAACATCTTCCTTTCCTTCCACCTTTCGGTCCGACCTTTCCCTTAGATTTTGCCCCGTAATTATTTCTCCTTTTAGCATGAGAGGAGAATGCAACGGGATTGCCTCTAAGTGTAGGCATTTCCTGCTCTTCCATCCTTGTTTCTTCTTGACATCTCACCATCAATTCCTAAAATCTTGGAATTCCATTATTGTTGAGAAGAGTGGTTCTGAATATATACCATTCAGATGGGAGCCCTCCAAGAGTTGGATGGTCAGTTCCCTGCCAGGAATGACTTCCCCAATTGCTAGGAGATCATTCTTGATCTCGGTGATCCTTAAGAAGCAGGCTTGCATACTCTCATCTTTGCTCGTCTTAATTTCCTTCAGCTTATTCTTAAGGAACAAAGCTTGATTTGCATCACTAACTTTAAAATAAGCTTACCCGTCTATTGTAGATTTCCTTGGAGGTGGTCAGATCGGAAATGTAGGCCACCAGGCGTTTGTCGATAGATTCTCGGATGATCTTCTTTGCTTTGACTTCACCTCTGGTCCACTTGTTCCTAGCAACAATAGATGCATTTGATGGAGGCTCAATAATTGTTCCTCTCACATGGTCCAACACTTCTTGCTCTTCCAATGTCAGATCGAGAGAAATCTTTGATCCGTGATAGTCAGAGTTATCACGAAGTTTGTCTTCACCGGGGAAGTGCGATGAGGACCCCATGAAGTCTTTAAGATTGCTTCAACAACCTTCGGTGATTTCTCTTGCTCTTGCTTGGACTTCGTTTTCAACTCAGCTCTGATACCATGTTAATTTATGGTATGTTCTATGCTTAGAGCAGTTTACTTCAATTTCTTCTTATTAGCCACTATTTAGGAATCACATTAACATATAGTAAAATGCAGATAGAACATTAATAGATTGACAAAAAACAAGCCAAGACAAGAGACACCAGATGTGGCGGCTAGCCAGGGACAAACCCCAATGTGGGGAAACCCTTTGATCAATTCTTCTATAATCTTCAATAGTTCAGTAGAGAGAAGTAATACAAATACACAAATTTATCATTTTGGGACAGCAACAACAAACCCTAACCAACAAAGTCAAATATGGTCAAACAAGATGAAATTGACCTCCAATATGCTTGGTCACTTTCCCGGTCATCTTGGCCTCCAATATCAAGAAGAGGCGGCCCATAAATAGTCCGAAAAACCTAGTCAAACTGCAGTCAACTGAAGTCAACCTATTGCCACAAACTAGGGCAGTGAACGCTGGTCAAACTAGAGGTCAGAATGCCTTGGTTTGTGTGCAAAAATCTGCCGCTTGCCTAGGAGAGGCAATCACACCAAAACCACACTCCTAAAAGGTCAACGCTTGGTCAATGCTGGTCAAAACAATTTACTGCAACCCTAGTCAAAGTTAACACAGTCAAACAGATCTGGGTCCTTCTGCATCCTCCAACTTCGTTCTCTTCTTTCCCACGTGTGTGTGGTGCTCCTTGTGTAAACCCAATCGATAAAAGAGAGAAGAATGTGAGAGATGAGATGATGGAATAATGACTCAACCTCACTTGTATTTATATAAAACGCGGAGCATGTGTGCCACACATTTAGCTGCTGGCCGACCTTGAGAATTTGTCAAGTAAATACAAATAAATTAATATCTCCATAAATACGTGTCAGAATCAGATGATTGTTAGATCAATCCTACACCTCTCGACGAGAGGAATCTAAAAAAAATATTAGCTGCCATAAAGAAGATGACCCACATGGAGTTTGGCCTTAGTTGCCAATTTTAACATGAAATCACGATGCTTACACTTTTAACTAGTACTGCCTACTCTAATAGGTATTATATTTCGGTTAACCCTTGTTAACATATTCAAATAGAGTAAGGAGAGGGGGAAAACTTTAACGAGTATGTCAGAGGTATATATAAATATTCTCCTTTGAAGGGACAACCTCTTCTACTCTCAATAAGTCAGAATCCCTCTTTTGCCTCATGAAATAAATAAGTGCATATGCACAGTTCTTTGAACACAAATGAAAATGAAAAAGAATGAAAAAGATGAAATAAAGGGTGAAAGAAGAGAAGACTTCCTACGCAAAGAGGTGAAACAAGTAACTTTGCCGGGGTACTGTCCAGGCTTGCTGGTAATGGACAATGATTGTGTTCTTGAAGTAACTTTGCCAGGATATTGTCCAGGCCTACTGGCAGCGGAGCAACACTGGAGATGAAATTAAAACTATGACAATCTATTTTACTTGTGCAGATATATACCCCTCATTCCCAATCAAAACAACTCAGTTTGCTTTGTTTGGTATGTGTGCTACCGATGAAGAAAACGATAAGGACTACATCTTTAACTTAAGTAAGTGAAGAAGCCATGATAATCAATGAACTGAACAATATTTCCGGAAGAGTTAGACTCGCTTTGCATGAGACAAGATCCATACAGAGAGCTGGAGTTCTACCAATGTGTTGCTAATCTTGTAGCGGCTACAACCATCTTCCAAAATTTTGCACATGCTTCGATTTTGGAGCCTTCTTAACCACAACTCATCTCGCATTGATCCAGGTATTCATGCTCCGACTTAGACTTATCCTTTCATTTCTGCTTGTATTTTCTTGCTTAGCTGATTTTTTCTAAGTCAGAGGTTAATCTCCCAACTTGGTCTCACAATAGTTCTGGCTTGCCTCCAAAAACTGTGCAATCCTTGAGTGCAAACAACCTTGATGATGGGAATTGCACAGTCTTGATTACGAGTGAGCCTTGAGCTCAGAAAATGCACAGTCATGCGAGGCAACCCAACGCTGAGCCCATAAATTGGGCAACCCTCATTGAGCTCAGAAACTGCGCAGTGTACTGAGTCAAAAAGTTGCCCAGTTCCCCAGAACTGTGCAATCTTTCTCGGCAGTGTGCATGGCAAGTTTCCCAGGAAAAAGCAAGAAAACATTCTTGAAAAATAGGGATCTATTTTTAGTATCCCGAAGGAGGCACTTGCACTATTTTTAGAAACTGCAGTTAAGTGTCACTTTTTCCTTGGTTTGAGGAATGCGTGTCATAAACCCTAATTTGTCCAAATCTATTTAATCGATGCTTCTAGAGCTCATTTGCACACTCTATTTTGGAGATCTAAGATTCTTGAGGAGATCAAGGAATCTTAGGTGTGATCGTTGTCGCTATTCCAGGTGAGTGTTTCTTTTGTCGCCTTTTGCTGTATTTTTGTTGTTTGACTTGTGTGAATGTTGTTTGACTTGTTTCTCTTCATGGTTGCTGGCGTTTTGACTTGCTTTAACTTGTAGAAGTGTTGGTTTAAGTTTTAGATTGCCTTTCCCAAGTGTCGCATTAGTTTTCCCGTTTTTGCACCAATAGTCACCGTTGGGGCGACTCTCCTCACGTACTTCGTTTTCCTTCCGTTTGATCAATTGTTGTACTTGATTCACATGTATTTATCTACACTTAGTCAGATCTGCATTCAACTTCATAGTATTTCTCAGATCTGCTTGTTTTGCACACTTCCCTTGGGCAGGGCTGGGTTTCCCTTGGCCGATTTTCACTTTTATCAGCTAGCATTGCGCAATCTTGAGGCTCAAGCCACTAGCTTGGCCTTTGGAAGTGCGTAGTATACAATCCAAGCTAGCTCCAACTGCGCATTGCGTAGTTCTAGGAGCCAGCATGCCAACTTGGCCACTGAGATTGTGCAATGCTCAGTCTCTCCCAAGCCTCTGCCCAGACTAAACTGCGCATTGGACAATTTCAACCATCAGGTTTCCACCTTCACTATTGGCACTACAAAATGCACAGTTCCCACAGGTAGCCAATCTCCCTCTATTAGAAAAAATGCGCAAACCTTCCCATCTTGTGCTCGATTTGCAGCTTGAACTTGCTTGTAAGTTGTTTTGCTTAAAACTAACATTTACTTGCCATGAGTGTCCTTTCTGTCCCATATGTACAACGGTTGTTGAGCACCTCTCTAGCAGTCACTGTTACCATGCCATCTAAGAGCGTTGCATCAAAGGAAACCGCCCAGAGCAGTATTAGGGAAGCAGTTGAGCAAATATCAGTGGATTTGCCAGTGTCTACAGATATTCATCTTTTTTTAGAGAAGGGATTATCACTGACATGACAAGAGATTAAAAATACTTTTGCAAATGACTTTGAGGCAGGCTTAGAGGACCGACAAGTTTATCTCTGTATCCGATAGTCATGTATCTAGCCTTCCTGTGTGTAGATATAATCAATTGGATTGCCTCACACATGGATGAGAAGACTATGACATTGAGCAATGCCAGTGGGCAGAAGCTTGCCACCTTCTGGGCATAAGACTTTCAACAAATGTATCACTTGCCCGAGCCAGTAGAGCACATGGACTCACTCTTTTATGCACCCACAACTATGTGAAAACAAGAGACATTGTCGAATGTTGGGTGAAATAGTCATCGAAGTTTTAACAGACACCCACCCATGTGTACAAGACAAAGTCCCTAAGGAAGGCTTATCAACTCTTGGTCGTCTTTGGTTGCAGACGCCATGGTCAAGAGAGGACATAAAGCTTTCTTGAAGGGCAGGTAGTCTTATTGGTCCAGTCGGTGAACGATGGGAGGTTGTTCAATGGGTCAGATCTGTTGGTTCAACAATTGAAGGGGTCCATGTAGCACAGACTCAGAATCTACCCAAGGGTAAGCAAACAAGGTTCTATATGTATGCATATTTACTAGATGCCATCCTTGCGCAACAACAGTTCCCTAGCATGAAGTAGACATGGACACCATAAGAGACCACTGTGAACATCTATTGCAAGTTGCTTTCAGAATGTAGTTATTGAGGAGTAATGACACAACTAACTGAACACTTTATCATCCCACTATACAAGCTTATCTTTGAACAAGATCCACCTTGCATGTCTCGAGAAGCAATGGAGGCAACAATAGACATCACAAATTGGTATGCCCACCAGGTGGCACCTTCATTAGAGTGTTTGGTTGGGAGAAGCCTCCACATGTCTTACGAAGGTATGCCACTGAAAAACTGATCATGCAAGAAGTATCGTACCATCCGACACTGACTTCGTGTCAGTGCAGTACTGGTCTGGGACCAGTGAGAGTCGTACATACTACGATGCTGACTTCGGGTTGGTTGAGACTAGTCTGGGACTAGTGGTACGCACTCTGAGTCTGACTTCGGGTCAGTGGAGAATGGTATGAGACATTCTCGATCAATTCTTCTTCTTCATAGTTCAGCAGAGCTAAGCAGAGCAGAGGTAGCAGAGCCAAAAAAGCTGAGCAGAGCAGAGCAGAGCCAACAGAGATGAGCAGAGAAGAGCAAAGCTAACAGAGCTGAGCTGAGTAGAGCAGAGCCAACAGAGTTGAGCAGAGTTGGGCAGAACAGTGCAGGGCACTGATGGCAGAGATAGTACAATTGGACTTATGGATCAATGGATGGAATTCTCCCTAGTTGAGAGGGAGTGTTAAATTGGCAACTAGGGCCAAACTCCATGTGGGTCAGCTTATTTATGGCAGCTGATATTTTTATTGGATCCCTCTCGTCGAGAGGTGCAGGATTGATCCGAAGATCATTCGATTCCAATATGTATTTATGGAGATATGAATTTATTTAGATTATGATTTATTATCTGGCCGACCAACTCTTATGTAGGCTCTAGAAGCCCAACCGACGTGTTTATTCATTATCCTTGTTTTGGTATAAATAGATGAGGATTTGATGTCATTTGGCACACATCTTCATACGTCTGGGTTTTTGGTGAAGGAGAGAGACACCATGAGTGATACACTGTTCTTTAAATGATGCCCTAGCTATTGTACATTACCCTAGCCACAGAGATCTCGCCACAATAAAGGAGGCCTCATACGCAGCCAAAGAAAGGCCTTATCCGCATTAAGAAGACTCTAATATGTTGAAATGCCCAACAATATATGCATAGGAGGGAAACCTTACGTAGTTAGACATCCACGCAGTATACGCTGTCACGAGGACAATGTACGCACAGTTTTGGAAACACTATACGATGAGCAGGCAATGTAGATATCTACGCTGTTCATATATGCTGGGCTGAAAGATTGATACGTAGTCATGGTGACACTATCTACGCAGTTCATATATGTTGTTCTTTACGCTAGGTTGAAATATTGATATGTAGTCATGGTGACACTTACTGCGTTGTTCATATATGTTGACACCTATACGCTGTTCATATATGCTGGGCTGAACGATTGATACGTAGTCATGGTGACACTATCTACGCAGTTCATATATGTTGTTCTTTACGCTGGGTTGAAATATTGATTCTTAGTCATGGTGACACTTACTGCGTTGTTCATATACGTTGACACATATACGCTGTTCATACGCAGAGCACAGGGTCATGATAATGAAGCCACAATAAGTAACGAAGCTGCTGTCAAGGTAAAGGAATCCGCAGTAAGGCATGGTGCAAGTCATGGCACGCAAAAACCGTTCACTCTCAATGTATGTGGATCTCACAACATAGATTATATGAAGGAATCCGCAGTAGGGTATGGTGTAGTCATGACACGTAGAAATTGTTGACACTCTCGATGTATGTGGATCCGACAGCATAGATCCAGGAATAGAGAATCCAGTCACGCAGTTTCATGAAAACTTAATTCATGGAGACAGTTAGCAGTCTATGGAGACTCTATACGATGCAGGTCATGGAGACATCAAAGCACTGTCATGGATATACTCAGTCATGGAAATATCCATACGCTGTCATGGAGACATAACAGTCTCAGGCATACTTGTGAAGACAAGAGTCTGTGACACTCTTTGTCTTGATCTACAGTCATAGTCCCGTCATAATCATGATGAGAAGGATTCCTGTAATCCCACATAAACGCACAACATAGTGATCTCTGTCATAATAAAGGATGGCTAGTATGAACGGTCTAATAACATAATGATGCACATGAAGGGAAACAACATGAGATCATGGACATATAGGATAGCATGATGATGATGCAGCATGATAAGATCATGGACATGGGCAGCATGATGATAATCACAACTATTGCAGCATGGCGTCATATGCAGTGATGCAGCTAGTGGACCTGGATGTAGTACTATGATAGGTGAAGCCGTCACCTTGGAGAATCAATTGAAGCAGAATGTCTTCAACTGATCTCATCATTATAGGAAATGATCTATGCTCAGTTCCAGATAAGTCAAAGTGTTGACTTCTGTTGTAAATGTATTATCTCTCTCTCTCTTTCTCCGCTGAACTTTGAAGATAAAAGAAGATTTGATCAAAGGGTTTCCCCACACATTGTGGGGTTTGTCCTTGGTTCGCGTCACATCTTGTGTCCTCTTGTCTTGGCTTGTCTTCTACGATTTATATTTATGTTCTATCTGCAGTTTATCTTAATGCTGATGTGATTGCTAATTATCAAAATTTAAATAAATTGCTCTAGCATAGAACATACCGAAACTTAACACCCTATCACCACCTTACCAACCTATAGAAGAATAAAAGAAGAATGGACTCTCGTACCAGGGAAAATGGTCCACTTTACAATGATATAGAATGATGTAGAACAAGAAGACACACTAGACCATAACCCGAACTATGACCCAACCACCTAATGATGATCCTAGACCTCCCAACATTGCCTCTTCAACTCTTGGCAGATAAACACTTGTACAACTTTTACAATGATGCTTTTACAATGAATCTGTACAATGATACTTTTACAATGAGTGTATGCAGTGTTGTCCAGTTGAAGACTTCATGTGGTGGAATTCTTGCTGATGTTTTGCACCTTGATTGCTGTTCTTGTCATGCTAACCTTTCTCACTCTTCAGAACATTAGATTATGCATCGAGTCTTCTCTTGATGAATATATAATACCTGCAAAAAGTCTTCAAGGCATTACCCATGACATGATAATAACAAAACTTACCTCATCCTGAAGAGCATATGTCAGTGCTAAGCAAAAACAACAAATTAGAATACAAAAAACCTGATGCAATTAAGAGATGGACATGCATATATAGAAGATACTTACCTAGAGCTTGCCTTTGTTGCATCATTTTTGCTGCACCATTCTCTTTGCTGCCCTAGAAAGTCTGGTCCTTTGTAGCCCTTGACAACACTTGATCTAGTTTTTTTCTTTCCTTCTAGGAGCACAATATTGAATCTGATGTATCTCTGTGATTTTAGATCCCCAATATGTGATCTTTGGTCTTGTAGTAGCCCTATGAGTCTTCTTTCCAATTCCACATGTCTGACCCGATTTGGATTCTTCAAGGCAAAGTTATGCTCAATCTCTCACAATGACCTAATTATGGATTAGTTCAGTAGAGTGAACTTGTACGACGTGCCACGTGTCACTGTTTCCTCCCTCGGCTCTGAAATTGATACCAAGAAAACTAAAGTTCGTGCACAAGCCGCCACTTTTTATAGAATTCCAATCTGCTTCTCAGAGAGAGTTATGATGATTTTCCCAAGGTCACCTCTTTGAGATGAGATTCGGGAGCCTGCAAAAACCCTAACTTCCACAAATCATATCTCCGAAAATATAGAAAACCAAGATCTGAAATTCGGTATTAGGATTTCGGCTTAAATGGGTTTTAATTCTAGCATCTAAGACTTCATAGAAATAAAATTATAACAAAAATGCTACGATCACTACTTTTGGAGGATATATGAGATTTCTTTTTATAGAGTTGAGAGGGGCTTCTATAGAGAATGTTGGAGGGATTTTAGGAGCTTAAAAAATTATTAATTATTGACTAGTCAACGTCAAAAAATCAATGCTAAATGCCATGCCACAACCCCATGGGGTTTTAGCCCACTAATTGGGGTTACTAACTTTAATCTTGAATAACTTACAAACTGTGAGGAATTATGAGGAGAGCTATATACCAATAGAAATATATTTTTGAGTAGAGTATTCTGTTGAGATTTTTTCTGTTTGAGTCAAATAGGCAAAAATCTCTTAAGGATGACAACAATAGGGATTCAGTTCCTAGATTAGCTCCAGGTTGTTGGGAGGGAGTTAATGCCTCCTATATTTGATGTGAGGGAGTTATGAGGCTGTTACATTCTCTATGTTATATAACAGGCAATCATTCGGATGATTTGCTAAGAGTTTGTGAGGTTTTCTTGATGTAATCTCCAATTTGATTAATATATTCCTGATGCCTATGTTTGGTGGATGTAGCCCAGATTGGTTGGGTGAACCACGTTAAAATTGTCTTTTATGTGCTTGATTGAATGCTGTGTATTTATTTATTTGCTGTGCACCTGTTCCAACAATTGGTATAAGAGCAGTTGGAAGCATTGTGTGAGGGTGCTGGTGTGCTGCGTGGTTCAACTGGTTGCTGGAGGCCGAGAACATTGATTCGTTGTTCCTTTTTCTGCTGATGCGTGGAGCGGATGCCTGGAGGTGCTGTGTGGAGCACTGTCTGTTGCACTG
The DNA here is from genome assembly GCA_000404065.3 of Pinus taeda. Taxonomy (NCBI): domain Eukaryota; kingdom Viridiplantae; phylum Streptophyta; class Pinopsida; order Pinales; family Pinaceae; genus Pinus; species Pinus taeda. The sequence continues at coordinate 61,062 of APFE031440814.1, forward strand.
GAGTATTGCGGTATTTAAATGGTATGTGCATTCCAACAATTGGATCTATGACCCACAGCGTGGATGTGTTTTTTATTTAAAACAGCGCGGATGTGTTTTTTAAAACTGCGTGGATGTGTTTTAAAACATGGTGAATATATGTTGAATAACCGGCATAACTATATGTTAAATTTCGAGTATGCAGCAAGGTACCAAACCATTGGATTTATTTAAAAAACAACGTGGAAATATATATTTTGAAACAGCGAATTGCATGGGTGTATTTCAGTTTTGTCTTTGGTGTACAATATGCGCAGTCAAAAACGTAGATCAATGTTCACCGAAAAAAACCGCATAAATCTTAAATATCAGATCAGTGCCCAGTGTTGAAGCGTGTCATTTTTTGGTAACCTGCATAGTCGTTTCGTTTTTTGTAACGGGGTTCACTGCCTTCATTCTTTTAAGACGCTTAGTTTGAAAATACAAGCAAACCTCAGATTAAGTCGTGGTAGGAATCTGGTTTTAGCACAATGAGATCGCGCAGTTAAGAGTCTGTTATTTGTTAGCCATCCACTGGCCTTACCGATTGCCTGAGAGCGGCCGTTTGTCACCAAATCTGATCGGTTGAGAGGCTGCCATTTAGTTATGTATTGAATCAATGGTTACATATGCCATCAAAATTCACCATATAATTGAAGTTCACCGACCAACAAAACTGCAATTTTTGTTTTCACAACAATAAGTTAGTTTTCTTTATTTGTTGTCTACAAACAAAGGCATAGGCAGAAATTCTGTGTGAAGGGAAGATATTTTTTGCTTTAAAGGCATAGACAATTTTTTGTTTTTTAAATTGCTGGTATTTCAAATTGAAATTGGAGATTCTTTGACAAGATGGCCAAAACACAAAGTGCCCGTTTTGAAATTGAAAAATTTAATGGCAAGAATAATTTTGAGATCTGGAAGGTGAAGATGCACGATCTACTGGTTCAACAAGGTGTGGTGAAAGCATTGTTGGGGAAAAACAAAAGGCCTCCTTCCATGACGGAGGATGAATGGGATGAGATGGATGATAGAGCTCTGAGCGGAATTCGGTTATGTCTGGCGGACGATGTTCTGTTCAACATTGTGTCAGAGAAAACCGCCACAGGCCTGTGGTCGAAGCTTTAGAAGCTCTACATGACGAAATCTTTGACAAATCGAATTCTCCTAAAACGGCAGCTTTATGGTTTGCGGATGAAAGAAGGTACCTCAATTGCTTCACCTGAATGTTTTTAATACCTTGTTGGTGCAATTAAACAGTCTAGATGTAAAATTTGATTCAGAGGATAAGGCGATAACTTTATTATGTTCTTTACCTGAATCCTGGGATCATTTTGTTACTTCCATAAGTTTTAGTACATCAGATATTCTTGAGTTTGACGATGTTGTTGGAGCCTTGTTGGTTGAGGAGACGAGGAAGAGGTCGAATGCAGACACATCTACATCAGAGGTAATGATGGCCAGAGGTCGCTCACGAGAGAGACACTCCGGGGGAAAGCATAACGACTCTCGTTCAAAGTCCAAAGGAAAGAAGCCAAAGATGAAGTGCTGGCATTGTGGCAAGGCTGGACATCTGAAAAAGGATTGTTGGAAGCGAAAGCAGGCTGATAAAGAGGGCTCTTTGATAGAAAAGAAGGAAGCCAATACCACAGATACAGGTTCAGTTTTAGGTATGAGTGATGAGGTATTGTCTGTTAATGCTTCAAAACATGATCAACATTGGTTGTTAGATTCCGGGGCATCTAACCACATGTGTATACATAAAGATTGGTTTAAAACATATAGATCAATTGATGATGGTGTTGTGTACATGGGTAATGATGTAACATGTAATATTGTTGGGATTGGAAGCATACAACTACAAATATTTGATGGCACAACCAAAATATTAACTGATGTGAGGCATGTACCAGATTTAAGGAAAAATTTGATTTCATTAGGAGCACTTGATTCAAATGGATATAAAACTGTAATTCAAGGTGGAGTTATGAAAATCTATAAAGGTATCTTACAAGTGATGAAGGCTAAGAAAGTAGCAAATCTATTTCAGTTAGAAGGTAGAACTGGGTCAGATCATGAGTCTGTGTCTAAACATGACAGTAGTTCCATTCACTTATGGCATCAAAGATTGGGGCATATGAGTGAAAGAGGATTGAAAATTTTGGCTGACCGAAAGTTACTTCCTAATCTAAGATCTGGAAAATTGGAATTCTGTAAACATTGTCTGTTTGGTAAACAAAGTAAACAAAAGTTTAAAACAGGCAAACATACTAGTAAAGGGATACTTGATTATATCCATTCAGATGTGTGGGGTCCAGCTCCTACATCATATGGTGGTTCGTCTTATTTTGTATCATTCATTGATGACTTTTCTAGGAAGGTTTGGGTCTACATGTTGAAAAGAAAGTCTGATGTTTTTTCAGTTTTTCAAGCAGTTTAGAGCATTGGTAGAAAACAACACTGGTAGAACAATAAAGTGTTTAACAACTGACAATGGTGGTGAGTTTACCTCCAAGGAGTTTGACATCTATTGCAAGGATGCAGGGATCGAGAGGCATAAGACCACGGTTTATACTCCTTAGCAAAATGGAGTTGCTAAACGCATGAACATGACTCTTCTAGAGAGAGCAAGGAGTATGATAAGTAACGTCGGGTTGCAAAAGGAGTTGTGGACGGAAGCGGTGGCAACAGCTTGTTATGTGATAAACCGATCTCCATCGACGGCGATAGAATGCAAGATTCCGCAAGAGGTATGGAAAGGACACCCTTGTGACTATTCTAAACTCAGAGTGTTTGGTTGTGATGCATATGCTCTAGTGCCTAAACATCAGCGAACTAAATTAGATCCAAAATCGAAAAAGTATATCTTTGTTGGGTATGGTGATGGAACAAAGGGATATAGATTGTGGGATCCTACTACCCGCAAAATCATCATCAACAGAGATGTAAAGTTTAATGAATCCTCTCTTGTACAATTAGATGTAGATAGTAGATTGAAACAGGATGATTTATCTGACTTTCAGCACATTCAATTTGATAGCATTTCTAACGATATTCATGATGACCATAGTTCCGATACTAGTCATGAACAGGTTTCAGAATCAGAACATGAACAGGGTTCAGGTTTAGATCATGAACAGGTCTCAGATACTGATCGGCAAGAAGTTCCTACAGGTGGTAGTCAGCCAATCGAGGAAGCGCCAGAAACATCCTTAAGGAGGTCGACAGGAATCAAACGGCCACCGAGAAGGTATGATGATTATGTCACTTCTGTTGCATTTACTGCTAATGACAATGAACCTCTGTGCTATCAGGAAGCAATAGAAGGTTCGAAAAGTGACAAGTGGAAAGCAGCCATGAAGGACGAAATGATGGCCTTGAGTAAGAACAGCACATGGGATCTGGTTGAGCTTCCGAAAGGTAGGAAAACTGTGGGGTGTAAATGAGTTTTCAAGCTGAAACGGGGTGTGAATGATACGGAAGACAGGTACAAAGCGCGACTGGTTGCAAAATGGTTTTCTCAGAAAGCCGGTATTGACTTTCATGAGATTTTTTCACCAGTGGTTAAAATTGTTTCAATTAGAATTGTGTTAGCATTAGTGGCTTTGCTTGATTTGGAGTTGCAGCAGTTAGATGTTAAGACTGCATTTCTACATGGTGATTTAGATGAGGAAATATATATGGAACAACCGGAAGGGTTTGTTCAGCATCGCAATGCGAAATTTGTCTGCAGGCTCAAGAAGTCATTATATGGCCTGAAGCAGTCGCCTCGGCAGTGGTATAAGAAGTTTGATTCTTTCATGTTGAGTCAGAAATATGTTAGAAGTGAATATGATCATTGTGTTTATTTCAAACAGTTGAATAATGGCATGTTCATTATCTTAGTGTTATATGTTGATGATATGATTTTAGCAAGCAAAAGCATTGAAGAAATCAACAGGTTGAAGACTCAGATGGCAAGGACGTTTGATATGAAAGATCTAGGAGCCGCAAGACAGATTTTGGGCATGGAGATTTTCAGAGACAGGGGCAATGGTAAGCTGTGGCTATCACAACAGAAGTATGTTGAGAAAATATTTTTGAGGTTTGGTATGAACAATGTGAAGCCTGTGTCGATCCCTTTAGCTTCCCATTTTAAGCTTTCTTCAAGTTTATGTCCTAATACAGATGAAGAAAAGGATTATATGTCTCGAATTCCATATGCCAATGTAGTAGGGTGTTTAATGTATGCGATGGTTTGTACGCGACCAGATATTTCTCATGCCGTTGGGGTTGTCAGCAGGTACATGGCAAATCCGGGTAAAGAACACTGGTCAGCAGTGAAATGGGTGCTTCGGTACTTGAGAGGCACAAGTAGTTATTGTATTTCTTACAATAAGAGTAGTGAAAATGTTTGCAGATATGTTGATTCCAATTTTGCAGGTGATTTGGATAAGAGAAGATCAACTTCAGGGTGCGTCTTTACTCTTGCAGGTGGTGCTATCAGCTGGATGTCAAAGCTACAGAACAATGTTGCTTTGTCCACTACTGAAGCAGAATACATTGCTGCTTCTCATGCTTGCAAAGAGGCGGTTTGGTTGAAAGGTTTGCTTGGTGAGTTTGGTAGGTTATAGGACAACATCAGGTTACTTTGTGATAGTCAAAGTGCAATACATTTGGCTAAGAATCCGGCCTATCATAGTAAATCAAAGCATATTCCAATTAAGTACCATTTTGTAAGACAGGTTATCACTGAAAGGGAAGTCTCTCTTGAAAAGGTGCATACAAAGGAGAACTGTGCAGCCATGTTCACGAAACCAGTTTTGTTAGAGAAGCTACATTGGTGTTTGGCTTCTCTTGGCTTGCAGAAAAGATAAAATAATAATAACAGGGCATCAGGCTAATTGTTGTCAAGGTGGAGATTGTTGAGATTTTCTGTTTGAAGTGAAATAGGCAAAAACCTCTGTAGGTGACAACAATGGAAATTCAGTTCCTAGATTAGCTCCAGGTTGTTGGGAGGTGATTAATGCCTCCTATATTTGATGTGAGTGAGTTAATGAGGCTGTTAGATTCTCTATCCTATATAACAGGAAACCATTCGGATGTTGAAAGAGTGTGTGAGTTTTTTGTGAGGATTTCATTTTGTAATCTCCTGTTTGATTAATAAATTTCCGATGCCTATGTTTGGTGGACGTAGCCCAGATTGGTTGGGTGAACCACGTTAAAATCTTGTGTTTTATGTGCTTGATTTATTCTGCTGTGTGTTTCTTTAATTAAGCTGTGCATCTGGGACCAACACCATCCCAAATCGTGCCATCGCAAATCGCAAGTTCGCAGATTGCACCATCGCAGCGTTCGCAACATCGCAGGTCGTAACATCGCAGGTCGCAGAAGTTTAATGTTTGCCAAATATTGCCAGTTCATTTCTGCGATATGCGATCTTGCGATCGGTGTTATCACAGATCGGTAGGTTTTGAGGTTTTTCCTTATGAGCATTACTTCACTGCGATGCGATGTTATGCTTAACACAGAGGTCTTGCGTACACTGATATTATAGGGGAATGAAGGCGGTTCCTATCATAACGTAGTTTTAAAGACTTTTACCTTATCGTAGACTTAGGTTAAAAAATATTCGAAAGACCTCTCTAAGCTTACGATGGTAACCTTATTTTGAAGAAAGGAAAACTTGCTTTTTCTTAAAAGTTTAACTAAGGGTCCCCGTTCATTTAGTATTTTGGACAACACTCAAATGAACAAGGGGGGGTGTTGCTGGCTACAACACCTTACTATATGAATGTTAGTGTTTATACATGATGAATATCTCCTAGAAATATGTGTTGATCAAATTGTCTAAAGATTATGGTATCTAGGTTTGATAGTCAAGCCCTAGTCAAAGTTTGAAAGTTCTAGGACGATGAGTGAAATCTAGGGTTTGTAACTAAATCCTAGTAGTGATTAAATTCTCTAGTATGTGTATTCATATGAATCTATAAATTGTGTGCTGAGAATCTTATAGATGGAAAATCTAGGGTTTACGTCAAACCCTACTAAGAAACTCCTTATATCTTGATAATTGATTGAAAATATAGGGTTACACCAAACCCTAGTAGAAGCAATTCATGTTGATAAAATTTAGGTTTTATCGAAAAACTCTAATAGATAGCCTATCATATGGTTTCTCAAGTTGTCTAATAATGATTGAATTGCTTATATGACTTAGGGTTTGTATCAAACTTGGTCTAGATGATTCAAGTAATTAAGAGTGTAATCTCTTGTTGATTATGAAAATTATAAATGCTTCTGCTACTATAAAGTTTTTGTTATGACCAATTCTTGCTTCTACAGAATTGATTTGTACTTGTTGTCTAAGTGGCACAGGTACATCATATTGTTAAAGAAGCTAGTAAAAGAAGTTGACATAATCACCATGAGATCAAGGAAGCTGCTGCAAGAAGCCTCTATGACCTAAAGGTAAAATGAGGTATGTATGCTTGTATTTTATACTGTCATATGGTTACAGGTAACATGGATCACTACTTCTATCTTAATAAGCATGATCAAGAGAAAAATGATCCCCTCCTCTGAAAATATGCAAAAAAGAATAAGTCACACTAGATGAAACCAACATAATATGTTCTCATATAAAGTATGGGGTGGTTGACTACGATTACAAGAACTCTGATTAGTAACCCCTGAGAATGGAATGAGTGAGGAAGGAAGAGATCGTGAGCTATGCAACCATAATGAAGATAAAAAAGACTTGACTAGAAAATCTCCTGCAAAAGATATGAAGAATCTGATCGAAAAGATGTAGACCCTTGACAATGGATATCTTTGGGAGACTTGTCAACATGAATGCAAGATGCTGATACCTATAGAAAGATGTCATGATGAAGAGCCACCTAGTAAGGTACTATTTGATTTAGTGATATATTTGATTTCTTGAATAATATCTAGATAAGTTCATGTAGGGCTACTTACAAGTACAACTAGCATTCATGTGATGAATGAAAGAAGCATGATGAGAAAGAAGTAGTCATATGACGAAGGTTCTAGATATGAAGAAGTTCACTTTCCGTGAAGAAAGAAATGTCATGAAAAACTAAGGAGGAAAGTGATTGATGATTGTTGCCCTACAAGAAAGAAGCTCAACTAAATTTCATGACATCAAGGAGAGAACTTGATCAAGCAACTAAAGGACCCACGAAGAAGAAGTTGTTGATGCATAGAAGGGTCCCTAGCTAAGAAGGAGCTCTGATAGGTCTTTGATCAAGAGGGAGCTTAGATTAGATCACCCTTGATTACAAAGGAGTGACAATTGTGTTTTTCTATTTCATGTGTCACGCACTAGACCAAGACTAACAATCATAAGTCTATGTGAAGGCTATGAATGGAAATGTAGACACATGATAGACACAACATTCTTGTCTTCACTTGGGAAGAAGGAATGACATGGGAAGAAAGAATGTATGGTTGGGTAATCATCTGACATCCGATACTCTTTGAGGATGTGTAGGGCATCCAAGATAAGAGTAGGAAAGAGGACCAATAAGAACCCAAGATAAGAATAGTCCTACAAGGTCATGCTTAGTGAACACCTGGGTGGGTATGTACCTTGAGAGACAATAATGAAGGTGTCTATAAATCATTGGGTTGTTGGCATTGTAGCTCATGGTATCATGGAGAGATGGATCTATTAGTAAAGGCCTTGCACTGTGACAATGGTGGTTGATATGATGCTACACATATGGTATTATCAATATGATTCTTCTTATGAGAAATTCTTCAGATTGAGAATAACCAAGTACCATTGTAAATACCTCCCTATTTAAGAGGGAGTGTTGAAGAAAAGTGTAACTAGGTTTAGTATTTTCAAAATGTAATTTTAATCTTTGTACTTGTCAAGAGAAAGAAATATTATCTTTGTAAATTATATGCATGAGTTTCTTGCTCATTCCATAGGTCTAGGAAAGTCAAAGAGTCAAAATCATGTTAAAGAGCTCTTCTTGAGCATTTATGTAATGTACATGGGTCAAAATAGTGTCAAGCAACCCTCCAAGACAAGCACCATCCTCCAAACAAGAAGTCTGGCATCGAAAACAATGAGAAAGACAGTCAAGTCAACTTCAAAGTATATATAGATGACATGTTGGCTCAACAAAAGGACGCAAAAATTCACTGGCTCATGTAGGCTTGCATACATGGTCAAATAACTATATGCAGCTAAGAGTGATCAATGAAGACACAAAACCTTGGCTCACTCTGAAACTTCGAGACAATATCTCAGTGATACAAAACAGTGGCATACTCGACATATGATCTCGGTGATGCAAAACAGTGACAAACTTTCGGTATATGATCTCGAACGGTACTCTATTTCAGTGACAGAGGAGGACACTCTGTCTCAGCATCCCTATACGATCTCCACGCAAAAAATACCTCAACACTTCTGTCTCAATGCTATCACTATCTTGATGGATGCTCTGTTTCAGTGGATACTCTGTCTTGATGGTAACAATCTAAGTACCATACTCTCGACACACCTATGACGAAGAAGGATCACGTAATATAGTCTCGGGTAGCTGTATAACATACAAAACACAATCTTGTGAATACAAACACAATCATGTGAGATATATCCTTGGCATACAAGACGATGTCCTATATTGAACATAGTCATGTGACATCTCAGTCACAAGTCTTGATGTAGCTGTGTAATATACTGAATGCAATCACATTGAACACAATTATAATAAATCTCTGTCACAGTTATAATTATGATTTTCATGATTTTGAAGAAGATAATGAGAACCTCGGCAATGGAGCAACAACAATGAACTAGCTGACATTATGAAGATCTCATTGAAAGAATAGCAGTATAGCAACAATGATGATCTCTACAGTGACAAAGCAGAGGATTGGTGTCTTGGTCTTGGAGTGACATAGTAAGTCAAGGGTAGTGGTCTTGGTGTTCATCATAAGAATCTCTATAAGAAGAATTTTGTGTAGGTTCTCCTCTCCAAGAGGGAGATGTTTTGGCTGTGGCAGAACGCCAATTTCTTGAGTTCTTGTCTCTTCATTGTGATAGCTATTTGATGAAATAATAAATACACACACTAATGATATCAAGAAAAGATTGTGTTAATAATCTAAAGATAAAATGCCTCACAAATAGTTATCATGCAAAGAAGAATCTCATTAACTACTCCATGCCCTAGATTCTTCAACAATGTTGTACGAACCAATGATAGGAGGAGAGAGAATGAGTGAGTGATGAATGTGCCAAATGCGGAGGAGGGACACTTGTACTTGTAAAAGTTGATGAGGGTGAAGAGTCACGTCTATTGGGCTCCATGAGCCTACATGATGATGAGGCTGACCTGAACAAATTTTATCTGATGAAATAATAAATACACACACTAATGATATCAAGAAAATATTGTGTTAATAATCTAAAGATAAAATGCCTCACAAACAGTTATCATGCAAAGAAGAATCTCATTAACTACTCCATCCCCTAGATTCTTCAACAATGTTGTACGAACCAATGAGAGGAGGAGAGAGAATGAGTGAGTGATGAATGTGACAAACGCAGAGGAGGGACACTTGTACTTGTAAAAGTTGATGAGGGTGAAGAGTCATGTCTATTGGGCTCCATGAGCCTACATGATGATGAGGCTGACCTGAACAAATTGTACATGAGGGGCATAAATTCAAAATCATGCTTCTTCTTGTCCGAATGAGATGATCTTTACATCAATCTTGGTCCTCTAAAAAAGAGGAATCTAATGCAATCATTATCTCCATAAAATGAGCTATCCCAAGGTGGAATTTGGCCCTAGTTGCCAATTTTAACAATTCATCTAGGCGATTCCCTTCATACCAAGTCTCCTCCCATCATTGAAATTCCGTAAAGAGTAGGGAGCTTTAGCTGAGACTGGGCTATTGCTCCATTGTTTCCCTTGACTTAGTAGTTGCCCTTCTAGGATCCCCTTTTCGGGCCCCTGTTAGTTTGAGTGGTAACAAGGCCCATAATTAGGTCAAGGGTATGGAGTTGATCAACCAAGGAGGGGTTTGACCTAATTATGGAAGAGAAGAAGATCAAAAGACAAATTTTCTTTGAATATTGAAATGCAATGATCCAAATGAGGACACACTCAAATCAACCTAGGGATAGAAATGATTTTCTCGAGTTAGGTATTGCAATATCTCAGGATTCCACTATCGAATTATGCTCAAATTTGGAGGACCCCTTGATAAGACCCCAATGTATTTGTGGAAAAATTTTCAAGGTGTTTGTATGGCTATAAAATATTTTTCTTGATGCCCTAGGTGATCCTTTAGGGTTAGGCCTAGAATTTGGAAAAGTGAAGAAAAGAGAGGTAAATTTGACCACCATGTGTAAATTTCTAAATATTTACAAACAAAAATCCTACTGCAGTTACTGGTTTAACATCTCCTACTTGTTATTTCATTCAACAAGTTATTTAATTAGAGAAACAATGATGTAGACACTATTGTAGACTACACTGACATACAGATCATAAACTGAAACAATAGATAAGAGAATCACACAAGGGACACCATTAGTTTTGGACAACACTTCTCTGAAAAAACACAATGCGGGAAAACTGGTGCAATAGATAGAGGGTTTGTATTATTAAGAAAACAAAATTTGAGTACAACAAGTTGCCTCTCACACTGGCTAACCTTAGAGAGAAATCACGGCAACAAGAAATACATTCAAGGGTTTACCTCGCTCCCCAAGCCCCAACTGATCTAATGAGTGATCTAGCACCCTCCTCACAAACACTGTGAAGTCCCTACGTAATCACTCCTTGGGCCAATGTCTTGCATCTATAAGACTGCATCACCCCTTCTGCTGGATCAATTTGCTGGATGAAGACTGTTGTTCAACCCTCCCATTTTAGAACCCCTTCTACTGGATTGATTTGCTGGATGAAGACTACTGTTCAACCCTCCCATTTTAGAACCTCTCTTCTTGGACTACTGACGAATACTCTACACTGCCACTGCAAGAGCCCCTCTAGACTACGTCATCTCTACGTGAGCCCCTCCTGGGCTATGTAGGCCTCTGTGTTGCCTCCTTGATCCTCAAGCTACCTCTCTAGTACGTACTCTTTGGCTCAGTACTTCCTCTTTGATCTAAATCTCTGCTTTTTCCCCTCTCACTGCAACTCAAATCACTTGTTCGATTTCCTCAGCAAACCATGCCCCAGAAAAATAAAACTGACTAATCAACTTGGTGTATCTTCAACTGACCCTCAAGCCTCCTCTTAAACTTTTCCTGTTGATGAATCAATGGCCGAGATTAAGTCCCTAATCAACGGCTAAGATTAAATTATACTTGATCTTCGTCACTTAGAAACCTCTCACCCATATTTTCATTAATACCCATTAATATTTTTATTTTCCTAAGTTTAGACTTAGGAACCCCATTAAAAATATTAATTATTTTAATAAAACACATTGGTGGTGGAATTTTGCTAAACGATACCTGGGTCTTGGAGATCTCATGTGCTCTAGCCCCTCCACAAAAATTTTGGAGCTAGAGAACATCCAATTCTACCCAAAATCAACACACCAAAGGGATAAGAGGATCAATGCCTTATTGCTTGGGCTTAATGGAGTCAAGATACACATAGATGGAGAATTTTCATGAGTTGATGTGCCCTAATTGATCTTTGCTAGCCTCTCCAAGGGAAACAACTTGATCAATAGGGATTTATATTCAAAATTGCTAAAGATATGTTTCAAGGCTTAAAACCTATTGGATGCCTCGAGGAACATTGACCCACTCTCTTTAAGTACAACACATACATTAAATCACTTATTCAAGGTTCCTAAAAGAATTTCGCATTGCTGTAACCCATACAAGAATAATGATAACCATAACATGTAGTAAACCAGTAAAATAACAATAATAGCATCAAAATTTGACTTACATGAGAGAGAGAGTATATCCATTCATCAAATTCGCATTAAAAAGAAGCTCTAAAGATGATAGCAAAAATCCAAAAGTCATAGTGCATCAGGAAAGCTCCAAAAAGTTCACCCTGTAAAAGTGTGAAAATATCTTAAGAGATACCAATCCAATCCAAGTGATGATGATGAAAATGAATCATCTCACTTCTATTCGTACATTCCTCTAAGGGATTTGAATGTCCAAATTTGGACTAATAAAGCACCTAAAATAAAATAATATGCATAATAACAATACTTTTGGTGACAAGCCCACCAAAAAAGCTCAATAACATAAGAATAAGCCTCTCAAGAGGGAAAAATGATCAATATAGTGATTTTTTGGGCCTTTGAGGAGGCCTAATGAAGTGCAAGGGGTGCCATGATGAAGAATTGGACTCCCAACATAGTGGACAAGGGGTTGACCCTTTGTTTTCCAAGCAAGAACCTTTGGTGCTCCCAAGTGGGTGTGGGGGCACAAGAACATCCTCATGGGTCTCTAAGTGGATCGAAAATGCTTGTAGACCATCTGTAAGGGCTAAGATGATGACATAAGCCCTCCCTTTGCAGCGGGAGACATCCTATGGACCCTTGAACATCTGGCAAGTGTATTGTGCATGTGTGGAGTCAGATAGACATGGTGAACTAGGTGCATCATCCTCATCCAAAAGGTGGAACACGAGCAATGAATTAGTGGTGTTGGGGATCCATGAAGTACTCTTTGTTATGGTGGAAGCCCATGGCCCTCAATGCTTGTTGAGCCTCAACCTTGCACCTTCCTACACACCCTCTTAACCCTCATTCTCCACTCACTTCACTCATCCAGTGGCTAAATCATTGCATTATAGTTTAAAAAGGATTGTTTGTATGGTTTTCTAACTATACTGATGTCCGTTGTTTGGTTTAGTTTTTTTGTTCATGCAGCTGCGGAAACTTGTCAGTTTCCGCAGCCAGCACAAGATTCCACAGCTATTTTGTTAAAATCTGTGCTCCAGGTGTCTTTTGAAGGAACGGGCTACATGGGCAAGCTCCAGATGGCATGTACATGGATCATGTCCCTTCGAACCGGCCAAATCATCCATTAGAGGCCGCGGTCAACCAAAGTCAAATACGTGGCCAACCAAAGAGTTCAGCAGTGGCACGTCACTATTTTGGGCACGTGAATGATACGTGGCCTAGTTCCCAGCTCACGGAGGCTCCAGCGCACCTGAGGATTGTTCTTGAACAATGAATCTAACAGCCAACCACTCCGAAGATTTAAGAAGCATAACGACAGTTACACTAGATCTCGGCTGAAGAGATCTACGTGTCTATGGCACGTAGTTAATAGCATAGTAGTTGATCAGTTAACTGTAGAATTTTTACATTATAAATAACGCGTTGTCAAACGCTGTAAAGAGACTTTTAGATGCATAGAAATTATGAATTGTTATGTAATTTCCGCACGCTGCTGGTTATCTTGTCACCCCACTGTTTTATATGTTGTTGATTTAAATACATGAGAAGACCTTTCTGAAGATAGTCTTGTGATTATTTGATTGGTTGAAGTGGCAGAGGGCCTCTCCTCGCTGAAGCCCTGTATAGTATTTGTTTAGTTTCATTATGCTTTTGTTTTATCATTAATTTTTACATAATATGTTGCTTTATGTTTATGTTGTTCATATCTTTATCTTTATAAACTGATTAGTGCTTTTTGCAGGTTCTCTTAGGCAGCCTGGGCAATATTTCATTTTCTTTAATAACTTTTGGCATATGTGATCATCTTATCCTTCCTGCTAACCTTTATTTTCTGCAGTTTACATTCAGCATTGTCCTTTTCAAGTTGTTATTTGTTTATTTCTTTTTCTGCTAGTTATATATCATACTGCTTAACATTTTATGATTTCTTTCTATGGTCAAATGACTATATCAGTAGGAGATCAAAAGATTACTAACTGTAGTATGATTTAGTTGTCATATTACTTACTCATAGTTGCTTTCCATAAAGTAGATTGAGCTGAATGGTAAAGAACTAAAAGAGTCTAAGTAGTGTGATTAATTTCTTTTTTTTTTACATTTAGTTATCATACTTCTTGTTATGATCATGATTACTTCCCTAAGGTAGATTGAGCTGAGGGGTAAAGGATTTGAAGAATTCAAGTAGTGTGATTAGTTTCCTTATGCAATTTACTTTCTTGAACATTTAAATATCATATTGCTTGTTATGCTCATGATTACTTCTCCAAGGTAGATTGAGCCAAGGGGTAAAGGATCTAAAAAGCTCAAGTAGTGTGAATTAGCTGCTTTACTTTAAGTTTGAGTGTTTTTCAAGTTTTTGCTTTCTTTTCATTTTCAACAGCAAGGATACTGGGCCATTGCCATTAGTTCACTTTTTGATGCATTTTGTTTTCTCTTAAGAATTGGCTTCATTTCAGTTACTGTAAAGCTTTCTTTTGAGCATTTTTCAAGTTTAGAAACCATCACCATTTACACTCCACACACTTCACACTCCACTTTCATCACCACATATAAGAAAAGAATAGAATCCAAAAACAAACTAAAAAGCTTAAAACGACAAAAGCCTAAGGAAATGGTTATCTAAGTACATATAGTACACCTCACTTCGTCAGTTTACGAACCCCGGGTTGACAATATAAATAGAAATTTAGATCACACTAAATTGACCAAAAATTTTGGCGCCGTTGCCGGGGAAGTGAAATTAGGTAGCCAATTTCTAAAAAAATATATATAAAAACAAGAAAATTTCAATAAAGGAAAATTGATAACCTCTCAAAGTATGCTCTCCTCTTGCGCCTAGTGTGATCTGGGGATCAGAAAAGAGAAAGTTATTGGTTTAATAGTTTCTTGAGTATGCTCTCTTCTTACACCTAGAGTGACCTCGAAGATCAGAAAGAGAATTATTAACCTGACTTGAAGAAAAATAAAAAATGACATGCATAGAGAAAGAGATTCTAGGGGAAGGTTTTTAGCTAGAGCTAAGAGTTCGATTTTTACAACTCCATCTACTTCAAGGAATAGGCAAGAGACACCTACATCATCTCCAACTCACACTCCTAGCTCTAGGATTCCTGGAATTCAAGAGGCAGTAGTTGACTCTCCCATACCATCTACTGAATCCGAATTAGAAAGAGATCCTTTCCTTCCTTCCACAAGGAGACAGATTGTAATTGAAGAAGTAGAATCACCTGAGGAAGAGGGAGAAATTCCTCCTCATTCACCCTTGGTAGAGGAACCAGAGAACTCTGAAGTCTCTGAAGAAACTACCATGGCAAAAGAAGGAGCAACCAGACTTCGTAGAGGTAGAGGTAGAGGTGGAGGAGGAAATAATGGAGGAGGTAGAGTAAACATTGGAGGGAATAGGGATGGAGACAACTCATTCGGATTTCCTATAGTCGATGATGAATCTCGAGCCAAAATGAAAAACATCTCGCCATCTGTCCTCCGAAACTTCCATGGATTAAGAAATGAGGACCCTGAAACATTTCTATTTGAGTTTGAGGTCGTGTGTCGAACTTATGATTATCTGGAAGACGCTTAAAAACTCAAACTGTTTCCTTCAACATTGAAAGGAGCAGCCTTGAAATGTTTCATGGGATTACTCACTCAATCCATTAGTACTTGGAATGATATGAAACAAACATTTTTGGATAGGTACTTGGACTATTGTATGCCC